>JAZHYW010044635.1:0-197626 GCA_037355805.1 Ixodes ricinus | reverse complement strand
CTCCTAAATTATAAGCCCAGCTAAACTTACTTTACTTTTGACAAATTGTGACTTCGAAAGACGTCGATATTTTAAAGTCAATAAACTCCCGGACGTAGTCGCTTAGAAACTCATTTCTTTCCCATCCCATTCCACCACTCCGCCTTGCTGCTCGGGGTGGAGTGCTCAAAGAATTTCGATTGCCTTCCTACCTCTCTAATGGAATCTACGCGTTCACACATTTCAGTCTTATAAAACAAAACCTCTCCCTCCCTAGAAAGCCCAAATGGTAGGATCCAAACTTGAAACTCGAACACCGGCTTTTGTCTTGATGTACAAATACAATGACCCGTGGTCCTAAACGAACCTCTGAGGAGAAAAACAGTAAACAGGGTGTTTCTTTTTTAGCTGCACCAAATTTTCAAAAAAAAAAAGGGAACGTGAGATAGAGTAATTTAAACTCTGGGAAGTGTTAATGGCCATGGCGGCCTCTAGAAAACAGGTAAAACTAGGTAATTAGCTAATTAACTAAAATGTTTTAACTAACTTTTTTAATTTTTCACTTGAGGGCACATAATGTATTTAGAGAATTGAAGCCCAGACCTCAATATGGCCTTGCCCTGCCATAAAAGTTTGATTAAAAAATTTGCAGTAGGTGCTACGGGGTCAAGAATTTTCACTTTAGGTACATGGCGTCAAGTTTTCACTCCTCCCTTTCGGGCATGCGATTCGTCATTATCGCGTCCGGCTCTACTTGCGGCGAAGCTGGCTGCGATAACGACAATCCACGCGGGCCGGAAGGGCGGAGCGATAACTTTACCGGCGCTCTTTCTCGCTTAGTTTCGGTTTGACGTCGTGTAGCAAAGTGACATCTCTTGACCTCGTAGCACCTACTACAAATTTTTTATCCAAAGTTTGATGGCAGGGCTAGATTATATTGAGCTCGGGCTTCAATTCTCTAAATACATTATGTGCCCTCTAGTGAAAAATTACAAGTTAGTTAAAACATTTGAGTTAATTAGCTAACTAATTACCTAATTTCACCTGTTTTCTAGAGGCCGCCATGGCCATTAACACTTCCCAGGGTTTAAATTACTCTATCTCACGTTCTTTTCTTTTTAAAATTTGGTGCAGTAAAAAAACACCCTATATACGCCCTTTACGAACAGTTTAAGATTCAAAATTAAACTGGAGTGGCCTTTACTCAATGAAATGAAACAGGAGTGGGGCCTCTACTGACTGACCCTGTACCGAAACTATTTGTAGATTACCGTATTTTCTTCTTTTCTTTTTTTTTTTCTTCTTTAACGTGAAACGTTCTTTGGCTATGTTGCTGCGATTTCGTGAACAGTGGCCCGTGACATTCCATAATACAACGCGTGCAGTGTTGCATCATGGGACGTCACAGGCCTACACACTAATTCAGTTTCTCCACTAAATTTAGCAGGAAAGTTGCAGTGTTGTATAGGTCACGTGGCCTCAGGTCATGTACCGTGACGTCGATTACCCTGTTAAATTTAGCGGAAAAAGTAACGTCCCGTGACTGACAACCAATTCGTTTTCCCCGCTAAATTTAGTGGGTAAATCGACGCCACGTGACCTGATGTCACGTGATGCTGGAACATTTCAAGTATGCCACGCATTGCCCAGTGATTTGCGATACAATTTTTTTTAACAAAGTGACCTCGAATTTTGGTGTTTATCGGAGGAATCTGAATTGACGAAAACCAAACCAACGGGAGATTTTCAGACTTTTTTTTTATTTAGCCAAAAACACGGACCCCCTACCACACACACACACTATACTCTCTTCGGTCTTTCGATCCAGCAGCGAGAAAACCATAATTTCTACCGAAATGACCAACACTATGACACTTATTCGCGAATCAACGGTATCATATCGGTGCGTCAGTGTCCCGTTGCTACCATAGAAAACAGAAATCCAACCCTGCTTTATTTGTGTGCTTTTTTACGGTGCTACTTTATTGTCATGCTTGACTTCCCGACTGCTCATTTTCACCGCTCGAATCCCCTCGAAACGCTCACGGGGAGTCTCTTCAGGCTGCGCGCCCGACTGAGCAACCACAATGACGACGCGGTGATCAAAGAGTCCGTCTCCCCATCCGACGGGAGTCGTGGTACATTACCCTCATCTGCTGTCACAGGTGCCGAGCATAAACGGGGATTTTCGACTATGCATTATTTTCACCTTACGTCCAGGCGCAGCTGACGCTACGAGCAAATCGCGAACCAATCAAACAGCCTCAAAAGCGCAACGTCATGGTGTTCGTCATACCTCTGTGCATGCTCTACCATCGCCAAATCACGCGTGTCGAGGGAAGGCCGAGTGACTTGCGCTTTTAGTGTCTTCCGGGTCGTAGGTGTTCGTACCATCGACTGCGCTCGGACGTATAATAAGACAAAGAATAGTTTAACGCACCCCTGTTCGCCTTAGAACTGAACGCACAACCTCATAGATAAGTAAACTCAAAGTAATAGCGTTCAATGTTGCTTCATGGCTGACAGATCTGTCAGTCATAAAAAAACTCGATTAAGACAGTAGTGGCTATGGCGGGCTGTGGTCGGCACCGTGTAAGTCTCGGACGTATATGTGAGCATATCTTACCAACATAAAAGCCTGTCAACGGCATCTTCTACATCCATGGAACGTCATCACTCTAGGGTCGCTAAACTCATCAAACCCAAAGTTAGGGCCGAAGTTGACGGAGCTTACCTATTGGCCGATGATGACGATGACATTGCGCTTTTATCGCCGACGTCCAATTGGCACGCTCCAGCGAACTTTTGGCTCCAACTTTGTGTTTCACAAGTTTAGGACCCTAGGATGACACCAACTCAGCAAATGGGCCTGAGCGCGAGGCAGTGCGTCCTTCGACGTGTTGATTAGCGAGGCCCAGTCGAATGCTGACGAGGCACTTGTGTTCAATCGGTGTCTGCGTTCGAATGTGTACGGAGAGCAAATCGACTGCTTCTTGGGCAGAGGTTACGGTGACGTCAGAACGACGCCGAGTTCTGACTGGCTTTGATTGAAAGGATAGTGGGTAGACCTCAAGGCTAGATGCCTTTAAGTCTACGTGCTATTTTTTTAACAATCAGCCTATAAGAGTTTGGTGTTCTGACATAATTGCAACCCGCATGCAAGAAACAAACCAACTTACGCTCCGCATGCTGTGATGTCAAAATTGTAATGCACGAGCTTTGAATATTTTAGGTGGTTTTGATTTTACTCCACCAATCTCGGTATTCGGTTAGCTTCTTCTCTGCCCAAGATGGGGTAAGCCGCCAGGTTTCTGCGTTTCATATGCCCCACACTCTGTGGGATATATAACTCATTCTGGTTCAGTTCGCATAATTTGGAACCATAAGTAAATAACGGTGTGAACACCGGTAATTTGGGCAGGCAAACTGTTATCTTATTACCATATAAGTTCCTAATATAGTTGCAGTAAGACGGCGCTATCGACGCGCAACTTTCTATAGAACATCGTCGATGGTACTATGACGTGTGCATTTTATTATGAAGAAGTTTTTGCGTCATGAGGATGTCCTTAAATCAGACTGCATATAATCAGACTAGATAACTATACTCTGTCTTTCATTCACATGTGATTCCATTGTATTCAGTACATGTTTCGTTCTCTTACGGTAGAATTAGGCTCCTCCCGAGTACTAAGCTTTTGACGGTTTTACTCATTGTTTTAGTCTGTCCCACGTATGAATTTGTCCACCACAAGTACTTTTAATACCTTTTATCGTGAACAGGTTCAATTTCTCCTGATCCTTTTGCTAAGAAATAAACCTTTCCTCCAATATTCAAAATTTTTTAGTGTTTAAAAAAAATAGATTTTCATGAATTCTAAAGATTTAGTGGATTCATTACTAGCTTTTATAGAGTACCGTATTTGAATAGTATGCATTTATGTATAATTTTTTCATTTGTGGCATGTAGAGGATGCGCCGAAATACCCCCAAATTTACTACCTCGTTCAAAGTTGAACTGTTACTGAAACGCAAGTACTGCATTAGCATGCGGTGCTATCAGTCTAATCTTGACTAATTTACGGTTGTTAGCCAAAACAATTTTACGAAACAAAAAACACAAGAAAGGTGACTTTTCGTGCGCCTGGGTTAGCAAAACTGAATAGTCGTCCTTGCGTTCCACGTACACGACAACACGCGCACCACTGTTTCAATTTTACGTCTTATCTCCTCATCCCCACTCCTCTAGTTCTGAGTTCCGACGCACCGCAGTGCCCCCATCACTTACAGCGCCACCGCTACGCATCACCCTGCTAACCTTAAGCTCCCGTTCTCCGCGGGAGTAGTACTACACGCTTCTTCGATTTTTCCACTGATCACCCGACGTTAGCACCAGTAGCGAACGGCCTTGTATTGAGAATTAAATGACGCCAAATCGACTGGCAGATGAGAAAGCTCACGTGACCATCAGTCGGGTGAGGGTTTTGAAAAAGAGAGGGAGAAAGGAGCGAGGAGGGGGGGGAGAGAACTCAATCTAAGAGAGTGTTCACTTTTCTATCGGCCGGACAGTTTGAAGCGGTTTTCGGCAGGGGTGGCTGGCTGCTCCGGTGGATGTTCGGGGCTCGGAGCCCCGTGTGTGTTTGCAAGCATGCTCGGTGCTTGGTGGCAGAGAGGGGAAAAGGAAAAGGGGGAGGTGGAAGAGTGGAGTGTGACAGAATGGGAGGGAGATGTAAACACAGCCCGGTTATTAAAGCCTCATCCCCACCGCGACTTGTCCCGGATGAAGGGAAGCAGCGTGGGGGGTCACGTGACCGCGGCGCTCGCGACGCCATCTGCCTGCTCTTTTGGGCGATCCGCCTGGTCGTGTAGGACAAGTGCTGTCGCCCTCTTGTTTACTATTTGATATTTTATTTTCTTATTCCCAGTGAATGTTAAGTGACAACAACCAGATTTCTTGCATAGCTTCGAGGCGTTCGCATCTCAATGTTTTGATATGATATGTATGTACTCTTGTTTGAACTTGTATAACGTGCATTCAAATTATGGTCTGAGCCCAACTTGCAGCCGACGCAAACATGACAACACAATTCTTGGTTGCCTGAAAAAAACAAAAAAAACGAAGAAATATTAAAAAATAACAGCTTGCTGCTAACCGGCATTCTAAAAACTTTACGTCTTAAAACCAATAAAAGATTAAAAGCACATGGGAAGCAAGGACGTGAAATCATTTTGTTTTCAATATTGACTAAGTTTAAGCACAAAAAGACAGCATTAGGAAGCAGGGCCTTAAGTAATAAATGTAGACGTGAATAAATGCACAATTATAAGGCGAATCCTCTATTAATGCTCATATTTATTGATATCAGTCCAAAATCGCATAGCTATACAATTGTAGAGCGTTAACATTATTTAAAAAAATTAATATGGAGTTTATAGCTATTCCTTTGTCAAAAAGACAGTTGAAGATTGTAGAAATACAAGTAAATTGTGAATTTAGCGCATGTCCGAAGTCGATGGCACATACTTTATCCGGATTTTTCGACTGTATCTCGTGACTAGCATTTATTCTATTTGTGTACACCATTCTGATCACGTTTTGAAGTCTACTTGTTCTTAGAGTCTTACCATTCGGAGAGTACGTTTAAGTAGGTCGTGGTGATGAGCCAATCAGTGCACCGTAAATAAACAAACACTGAGGAGTTTTAGAGTGTTCTCTTTTCATGTCTCAATGTATTTACGAAATACGTATATCAAATATATTTACGTTATATATCGAGGATGCTTTCCAAACGCTGTGATGTCGACCCAAACATGCGATTAGTGTAATATTATTAACACTTTATTCAAGTAACAAATTACAAAGACAATATTCTTGCCCACAATATGCAGCGTCATGCAAGATACTTTAGCCTGACATTAGAATTCAAAGTTTCTTTAGAGCATGATGATGTTTCAGCTTAGTAAAACTTATAAAATAGCGCAAAAAAGGCAAGGACGAGAAGTATACAGGACAGGCGCCTGTCCTGTATACTTCTTGTCCTTGTCTTTTCGCGCTATTTTATGTTTTACTAAGATGGACCAACAATGTACCCTACTAAAATGTATCAGCTTTATACACCTTAAGGTGTGGTCTTATTTATGATGTCGCGATTGGGCAGTTATTCTTTTCTTTTCCGTAGTGATTATGCCAACATATTCTAAGACAAATGCCTGCGTAAGATTAGTGCATGACTTCACTTATATCAACGACAAACTGAGAATGATTAGAACCCGTGGTATGTCGACATCTGGCCAAAATTTGATAAAGAAAACAAACTGTTATCAGACGTTCGACACGGCTCTCGTCGCGAGATTATCGACTGTTACGCAGCTACTTACGACATGTCATGAATGTGCCCTGGCAATCATTAATAGGGAACAGATGTATGCAGTAAGCGTATTATTGGACTTGGCTAAAGCTTCTGATAAGGTGCCAGCCAGTGCAAACTACTTTAAAAACTTCACGTAATTGGGATGAACAGTAAGCTGACAGACCTCATCAGATCTCACCTCGAAAAACCGCGTTCAGTCTGTCCAAATTGATAACCACCCCTCATACAATCTGCAGTCACATCAGGAGAGCCTCAGGGTCGGTTTTATGGTCAATTTTATTTTTGATATATATTAACGACATTACCAGCGCTGTTGATTTTGACATTACTCTAAAACGTTTTTTGCGGATGGCTCTGTTTGTACATCCTAGTAAAATCGGTAGCCGATCAAAGTAGATTGAATAATAACCTATAAAACATTCAAGATTTGTGGGAACTGGAGAATGGCTCTGCACATTAAGAGATGCTCTGTTCTATGCATGTTTGCAATAAGAAACATTTTTAAGTATTCATACTCTATTGGAGGAGCGGTAATTAAATACCTATCAGCAGTTAAACATCTAGTATTCACCATAACTGAAAACTTGAATTGAAATGACCACATCGATAACGTTTGTTCTAGTACTCTTATGGTTCTTTGGCAAATCCGACTTAAGCTTTCAAGAACCCCAATGCATTTGAAGTTTGCAGTTTACAAAAGCTTGGACAGACCGTGTCCGAAACCCCATCTATGAGACCTTTACACTGTCACCAACATATCTAAGCTCGAAAGAGTACAAAGAATTGCAGCTTGGTTTATCTGCAATCGGTATAAAAGAACGAACAGCGCATGATAATTTACTAGAACTTGAAACACTTGGAGCAAGACACTTAGGAAAGAGGTTAAAGTTGTTCTACTACAATGGTTTAACTCAAATAAATCACACGGTTTACGTAACTCCAGTGTCGCTGAGCAAATACTCCTTTTAACAACGAAAAAAAAAAAGATCAGCTCGAGCTTCACGCATCCAATGATACATTTAAATCTTCGTCTTTTCTCGGGACAATATAACTTCATGAAATCGAACGTCAAAGATTATTGTTGATAGTTCAAATGTAGAAACAATAATTGCAAACTTGGCCATTGCTTCCTTGTGAAAATATTTTGTTACTGTGGTGTATTATTTGTATACCGCGCTGCTTTGATGTTCCTAATGTTTTTGTCGGTGTCTTTTATGTTGTTCACTCCTGCTTAGACTTGGGTGAGACAGCAGCATAAATAAATAAATAAATAAAATAAGGAGCGCCAGAAACATCATCCCAACCCTTGCGCTATTTGCTTTTACAAACAATACAGTTCTTTGAGGCTCGTCATTTTCATGAAATAAAAAAAGAGCCTGCGTATTTACTTTTTAAACAAGAGACAGAAAGCTCAGAACACGACCAGACCTTGAAAATGTGTTGTCCACTGCGCCACACTCTTAGTTGGCGCGAACACGGCTTCGGTGCTTTTTCGCACTTAACTTTCACAGGGTGCTGGCGGGCATAAAAATTTACCACTTAGGTTACTACACCAACTGAGCATGTTCCGCCACATATGCTGAAAAAAAAAAACGGCGATCGCTTGTTTATTTGTTTTGCAGGGGGATGGTTTCTACTCCACAATTACGTCATTAAGCTTTGCGAAGGCAAGTCTAAAAGAAGTCCCCTTTTATACTTGAAATTTCGCCGGGACCAAGGAGCTTCTGAATCAGTGGCGGTCCGTGCCAGTATTCTTGGGCCAGTCTAGGACCAGTACGCCCCTGTGTGGAGTAATGAACATACCAACCCGATATCGCCTCATGACCCCTCCATGTATAAAACGGAGTTTGGGTCGGGATAAATAAACGACGCTTCACTCCCGTATTGTCCCTACGCGCATCGCATCTTTTAAGATTGACCGTATTCTAAAGCTTCGTCTTTGGCTGGGGTCTTTTTGTTGTTCCTGACGACTGGTTAGCTTGTGCTTTCTGAGGCAGTGAACACATAGGTTTAACAGAGTGTCCCGAACGCGCTCTGCAGATCCACAATGATTGGTCTTCCGCACGATGGTGAACTACTGATACAAGCACTTTGTATATTGTATATACTATGATTGGCATGCGTTGAGGGTTCGTCTGCAAATGCACTGGTGGGTTCTATACCCGTTTTCAGCTCAAGAAAACAGTAAGTTTTGCGCATTGTTCATACGCCGCGCGAAATAGTTCTCGCCAGATTTGGTTGTCGGAGGCACAGGCGATGCTTTTGGCGTTTGAAACGTGTACTCCTTGATAAGATAACGTGTATCCACTCCGAAAATGCTACTAAATATATCTTAAATCTCCACCTAAAGGTGAAAATTAGTAATCATCCGCGAGAAGCCGGACTTTTTTCCTGCGGTTCTTGAGGTGAAAAAAGGTATAGTAACTCGCACAGGTGATGCATTTCGAGCAGACCCACAGTGAAATTTGTTATCTTGACTGCATACGCTTTAGCCATGCCCAATTCGAACCATTTTCTCGTATTTTTGAGTGAACTTCAAATGAAACATAATATTACAAACTAAACTTTTTACCAAAGTGAGCGATGTTGTACTGTGTTCCGCCGTCACAAAAAAAAAGACCCATCTTCTAACGTGAAAAAAAAATTAAATTCAATATTTTATACCAAGACACAAAATTTCCCTCTTTTATTGTTCAACCAAGGGCAGTCGCCCCTCCCCTCCCCCCCCCTCCCCACATACACACGCAAGAGTAGACGCAAACCAGCCCCGACAGGTTGTCAAGCGGCCCCCGCGTCCACGCACTCCATTTTGGTCCGTCCAAACGAAAAGACAATGTACACACCCTCGAACCGGGAGGAACCGTTAATCAAACACCGATCTTGAATCGCGGACAACACTCCCAACACGACAGCACACGGCGCGCGCGCTCGTGCACCACCACCACGCACGCGCGGCACCCACCCACACTCACGCGCGGTGTTCCTAGACGACAGAAGTCCGAGCCTTCCCCTTACCCAATTGCGGGCTGCGGGCTATGCTGTGCCCGCGCGCTGCGGGGACAAGGTCACGTGGCAGGGCACGTGGCATCAGCGGCGACTAGCGGTTGGCACGTGTTGCACGTGTTCCTTACAAGGGGGCTTCTGATTGGCGCACGTGGCAGCGGAGGTTTGCGTACCCCGGTCCTCCGCTGCGGGCCATCTGTGCGGTTCTTTTGCTGCTAAGGGCTCGGGGTACTTTTAAGGTCAGTTAATTTCGTGGGGTGCTTGGCGACTAAATGTCGCGTGGGCTTGTTGGCTTCAAGCGGTCTTTTGTGAGCCGAGTTTCCGGGGCGCAAGGCGGAATGAGCTTGGTGACTGACAGCTTAAGGTTCGCTTCAGGATAAGTTCTTCGACGTCCTTATTGGCTACTGAGCGCTAAGGTGTCACCAAGCTCATGCATTTCTTAGTCTGTAATTAGTTGGCGCTATTACTTGTTTGTATTTCTTTGTTTACAAAGTGCGCCGTACGATTCTAATGGCAGGAACCCTTTCCTTGAATGATCGTTACCATGGAAGGCTCAGAGTTGAAGACGTGATGGAAATAAAGCGGCAACTTCTTTAGCTAAGCGTTTTAGTGTCCACCACAACTTTGTGGCCTTCCAACGATCTCTTTTTCAACATCTTCATCCTACCGGCATCGAGACTCTGTACTTCAAAGCAGTGGTTCTCAACCATTCACGTATCGCGGACCCCTGTGGATGATCAGAAAAGATGATGGAAGACCGCACTCTTAGAAAAAAGGGTATCGATAGTCCTCCTCTAAGGGGAGGAACGGTCTTGTAACCTATGTTCCTTCAGAAAGGGAGAAACTTTCGTCCCTGAAGCAGGGGAGCAACTAGTTCCTCCGTCGCCTGCATCTCATTATGGCGGCCCTGAATCGAGCAAATCGAGCTCAATAAGGCTTAACGAGGACGCTACGTCTCTTGTACGGGACGAGAGGAGCAGCAAATAAAAGCGTAACACGAGCTTTCCGCGAACTGTGTTTATTTCCGAAGCCAGATTCCCCCGCAGGTACAGAAACTTGCGTTTCGAAAGCAGTTACTCAGTCTTCTCGTCGTCAGCACTGCGATGTTAAACGGAGACAACCGATACCCAGTTACTTCGCGCACTTTACGTCTTACCTTTGCTGTTCCTCGAGTCACAATTCCTTCGTCAACCGCACATCACGGAGGAATGGCAAACTCAATCCGCGAAACCAAAAGCCGCTCTCAAAAGAACAAACTCGAAGCCGCTGCTGTTTGTCGCGTAGCGTGAAAGAAGGTTAAATCGCTTGCCACCAGATGGCAGGGTCAAGCAGAGTAATTGCAAGTAGCTAGGCTAGGTGGCGCTAGGTACCGCCGAATTGATGTTTTTACAAAAAATATTTTAATTTTCTCACGCCGCCATTGCGCTTCGGAATCTTCGGGGATCTCTATTATACGACATGTACATATTACACATACTACAAGCATCAGCTGAACATACATTGAGCGCATACACATGCATGCGCACATACAAACATCAATAACAACCAACAACAACACACTGACCCGATCACTACTCCCGAGCTCTGCGTTTCCGTCTTTTATACTGGTCGTTTTGAACGTTCGGAATTTCTCGGTGACTGAATAAGCAACAAAAAAATACTCCCAGCATGTTGATTTTTTTCCAGCAATGTCATACCTCTGAGAGTATTTTGAATGGCTCAGGGGATGAATCTCTTATTAAAATGCAAGCGCTCGATCATGCCGTAATTATTTGAAAGCCAATAAATCAAGCCGCTCCAATGCGGTTCGAAGCCATGAGTTTGTTTCCCCGCACGGCACGTCGTAGCCTGTATTTCTATTGTAGTGTTTGTTTTTCTATTTGTGCTGTTCGCGCACGGCTGCAATTGCCGTCTTGAATTAATCTCTGTAGAGCGGATATTCACTCAGCTGGAAGTGATGCTTCACGGGCAGAGAAATCGCTTTCGATCAACTTGAATGCAGTCAAAGCCGCGACTTGCGGCAGGTGTTAAGTGTACGGAGCTACGCCGTGGCGAGCTCGAAAACTTCTAGCGCTCATCCCAGCGCGCCACTTGGAGGGCAGTTTCTCCAGGAACCGTAGTATATTTAAACAGCAAAATAAAGGGTAGCTTTTTTTTTCGATTTTACCTACTATTCTTTTTTAATGCTAAAATTCCACACTGTAAATATACGTACTTTCCGTCATAATTTCGTACTGTTCAGTCCTTTCCCCAGAGCGCAATCGCTCTCGGGGAGGAGACAACCGACAGTCACATTGGCCACTGTACGATAGGAGCTTACTGTTCAGACCAGCGTTCCAACATGACTATCCGCACGTCGATCGATTGCACCTAATCCCTCAAGTGGTCTTAAACTTTTTAATGTAAAGCGGAATGTCAACCTGCGACACCCGCCCCCTCCGATCACGGCCCGACCAGCGGCATCAATGCCCGACAGTTTACGTCATCTCATCTTGTTGTTACACCACTGATACGCGAACACACGGTCACATCGGCGATAATTCCAGTCTTCTGTTCACAACCCACAACACTGCCATCACGATGTTGCTGCTATGTTGCTGACACGCACGAAATACAGAACCACGTTGAACGCCGGTTGGCACTCGGCATCGGAAAACAGAACCGAACTCAGCACGGAAAACACCCAGGCAGCCGGCAGCAAAACCTGCCTGTCTCGGACGCAGTTCCTGCGATTTCCATAACGTCGAAAAACGTCGACACATTTCCGCGTGGTTTCGCCACTGTAGCTCAGCGTGAGTCCCGCTCCCTGCCCGCTTCCCGCGGCTCCCGCAATCTAGAGCACTATACAGCTCCTTCGAGCATGCGCAGAGTAGCGCAATCCAGAACGCTGTCTCTCGGCGACTAGCGGCGAACGCCCGGAGGTTCCAACTCCGGATCAGAAATGCATAAGGGGAACGTGAGAAAATCGTTGTTTCTTCAATGTTGTGGAGATGCACGGAACGACAATTCTTTTTGACATAATAAAGGGACATTTTAGAATCATTTGCGCTGAGTTGTGTGCCAAGTAAGGACGTAATTTGTTTTTAAAAATTGCACGAGCGGCATCATGCAGCAGACGACACGGTGACGTCACAGCGTCCACGTGACCTGCTCCGGCCAACCAAAAGAGCACATCTCCGCTGCGTGCAAAAATCGTCTGCTTCAAACGCCATTGCCTTGGAAATCGCTTTCTCAAAATTTGTACACCGCATCCGATATTGTTAAAACTTCGATAATGTGTTTAGTGCTTTTACCAACTTCACGACAGACTAGTTTTTGAAACCGTGTGAACGTCGCCGTTTATTTTTTAATTAGCCGTGTTGCGTCGATCTCCATGTATTCTCCTCAGTAGAGCGGCCGCTCTCCTGGAACCCCGAGTACCACGTGGACTCGCGCCGCTCTACTCTGTCGGCTATGTTGTCAAGCAAAATCACGCGGATCAAAGGATTGCTGCTACTGCTCCGTAGGAGCTATATAGTGCTCTACCGCAATCCGGAGACGCCCATTTTACCCAGTGTACGTGGCGCTGCTGGCACTGCTCCGAAACTTCGCTGTTTCTAGCGGCTTCGTTTGCTCGTTTGATAAAATTAGTGATAAAAACGTCGATGCAACCGAAATGTTCTACACGTTTGGACTAGAAGACGGAATTACAGGCGGCCTCGCTGCCGCTGAAGCTCAATCAACTCAACAGCATTTATTAAACAACGTGCGCAACCTGCTCGAAAAACGAAACCGAAAGAAGATGAGTCGGGAGGGCGAAAGCTTTCTCGCGTTTGCCTGGAGAAGGAGAAAACGTTTCGTTCCTCCCCCTTCTTCTCCTGTCCGCTTGGGGGCGCGTCAGTAGAAGGGAGGAAGACCCGCCGTTGCTACTTCTTTTCCTCCATTTTTTCTTAGAGTGCGTGTTCGTGGTGAGGGAATGGAGAGGTATAGGTTAATGATGATAATGATTTAATAAATGGATTTAACTAAGGGCTAGTGTGAAGTAGACTTCTCTCACTGACATAGACTCGAGAAAACTCACACGAATATTGGAACGTTTCTTCTCAATCTGAAAAATAGACAACTTTTATTGCCGGGCTTGACTGGTGGGTCAGGGCTTCGCGGACTCCAAAGGGTCGGCGGACCCCCGTTTGAGAACCACTGCTTTAGAGCATCGAATTAATGACCGATCTTTAATCAAACGTAACTTTCACTGGGTGAAAGTCAAAATATCTACGTCTGGTATAAGGAAACGTAAGCACTAGAGTAAAATAAAAGATAAACGAAAAATGTATCTGAATTTTATCACCTATACACGGGCGTTGACTTTAACGTACTCGAATACGTCCATATCTTGAAATGAATGTCTTGCACTTACAAACCACTAGTACAAGTAAAGCACTCCTTAGGCTTTGTGTGTGAGCTGGTTGTCTCAATATATAAATATAAATATTCCAGTTTCTTCAAACCAACTCTACAATGATAATGGCATTAATGCAAAGGTACAAGCGAGCTGTACAAGAATAACGATATTATTATCGTTATTATTATTATTATTACTATTATTATTATTATCGTTATTCTTGTCGCTCGCTTGCACCTTTGCATTAATTGCATTATCATCATAAGCTTAAGGTGCAAGCCGTTTACTCTTGTTGTGGTTAGACTTGTGGCAGCTGTTAAAACCAGTTTGCTCTACTGGCGTCTAACTCCTGGTTAGCTCAGTTGGTAGAGCGCTCCACTGGAAATAGAGACGTCCACACTTCGATACCAGGACCATCCGGATTTTCAATCGCGCACTAGTCACCTAGCTGTGTTTGGAGATTTGTGTTTGTCCTTCGTCCTCCTTGTTTCCCTTCTCCAGGGATTATTATCGTAATACTACAAGCTGAAAAAAGAAGCTAACTCAAAAAACCATAACGGTGAAGAAATTAATACCTTTGATCTTGCATGGAAAGCAGTCGTCTGTGTCTAATTCATTCGATATGAGTGTCAGAGAATTCGAGCATTTTAGCATTGTTTCCAGTTACTCGCCGATGAGAGGGCTAGCAGGATATAGACGTTCAATTGTGAACGCAAGGAAAAGTCTAGAAAATTAACAAAGGACCTAGAGGCTTTGTTAGCATGGTGATGTCCTCTACGTTTTGCAGAATATACGTCTATCATACGACGTACAGGTTACTAATATATGTGTATCTTACGTATATCGTAGATACCTATATCTTAATATGTCTTTGATTTTGATTCGTGTTGTTAGATGATGTCATATAAAGCGCTCTTTCAACCTAACACTCACTGTTTAAAGAAGGCTGTATCAACACACGTGATTTAGTTAGAATTTTGGCTTCTACTGACCGGAAAGGCACACATGCATAATAAATGTTTGGCAAACAGGTAAGGCGCGTCATGTTATACCTGTGCTTTCGCAAAAACCCATATTAATTAACGAAAAGCACAGACGCAATGATCGCCAATCTTCACAGCGGGATCCGACTAGCTCCGGTGGAGTCACTGAACTACCGGTTTGCATTTATCCGCCAAGGTTTCAAAACTTTTGGGACCATTTACGAAAATGCAGGAAACCGAACGTAGCCTATATACGTAACGCGCGATTCAGCTACCAAACGATTTATCGTCCTTCAGGCGACCTAAGAATCATTAATCACAAGGTTCTCCAACGACAAACCCGGTGCGTACAAAACCGAGCTACGCGTTCTTATCAACTCCATCCAACTTCCCAGCAGACTACAAAACAGAGCAGACCACCAGGCGCACAGTGGGCGAAAAAGACAGGGACGGTTTTATTCCCCCTGGAAGGCGCCGCGAAGACCCGCACGCGAATCCTCCTCTCATTGTGGCAGCGGCCATTTTTAACCGGACGACGATTGATGCCGCTCGCGATGGGATCTCCCGATTAGGACAAGTTCGCTGCGGTCAGCTGCCGCCATAGTTGCCAGACCGTTCCGCTACGTTTGTGCCACTGTTTGGGAGGGAGATTTTTCCACTTTTCTTTTCTATGGCTGGTGCTTGTTGTAGCTGTTGGCCTTTTCTGGCGTTAGCGGAGAGGAGAGCGGGGAGGGTGAGAGAGAGGGGGAAGGGGGAAGTTTTGGAGTCTTTAGAAGGTGCCAGATGTGTGGTGCCGCGACGGTGAGTGTTGCGAGTTGAATGAGAGCTTAGCGAGGAAGAGTTTAGGGGGTCTGGGGTTTTCGGGAGGATGATGGGGGGAGAAGGGGGGGGGGGGGAGCGGTCGCTTTCGGGTTTCAAATAAGGGAACAATGAAGCCCCTCTGGAAGTGTTACGGGTGGCCCTCCTACTTTCCCGACCCCCAAACTTCTGTACTATGCATCGAAGCTTTCAACCATGCGGTCCCCGGCGCCGACCCAGCTAAAACATATCCCCCGCACCGCACCGACAAAGTGAAAGTTACTCGAAACGTTTATAGGGTAACTGTTCAATTATAGCCTGGTAGAGTTAATACAGTAACCGAGAGCGTATTTGTTGACTTTGCCGCGCTCGTCCCCGGGAGATGGGTCAATCAGTGTTAGCGCGTTAATGGTGAGGGGCTATTTATATTGTGCCAGACTGGTGTCCTGGTGGTTCCGTGGCTGAGCAATAATAGAAGAAAGATTCGTTGAAGGTTGAAGGAATGTACTTCCTTTCAAGTACCGATGAAGTTAATCGTTGTTTTCTGTTGGTCAACATCTATTTTGGTACATGTTCTAACGATAATTAGACATACTGTTTTTAGGGTATGCCATTTAACCTCTGACAAAGTGCAATACAATAAAAGTATACTAATTTTGCACCTTTATGGAACCCTACGCTTAGTATACTTTAAATATTATTTTTTTACGAATAGTAAATACATATTTTTAGTCCGCACATCTTAGTTGCGAGATTTGATCAATGCGCAGACCACATCTTTAAAACACGAAGTACGCTATAAGAGCATTATACCTCGGCTTTTGAAAGTATGCTAAAGATGTAGTTTAAGGGTACATGTTTGTTTAATAAAATTGTAAAATTAGCATACTTTCTTCCCATTACTTTCTACCAAAAGGAAAACAGCTTTCCCCCCCCCCTATTTTTTTTTTTTTTGTTAGCCAGGGTGTTTCGGGAAAAAAGAAGACGAATTATTGCTGTGTAGCCCTTTGTGTAGCTTTCCTTTTTTGTCGCACAAAGCGTTCATAGGTTAATTTGAATAAAAAGATGATTACACTGCGGTAAAAGTGGCCAACGGCATAAGTAAAAGCGGGATCTCAGTACGAACTCGTTGGAAAGCATGTGATACTTTGTTACGAACCTTTGTTACAATGGAAGGCTGAAAAGTAAAAGCTGTCATCGCGAACTGCTTTCTAAGCCTCGCAAAATGGCTACTATACGTATATAACTGACGTCTCAGCACAAAATAAAATAGGTGCTATCAGCACAAAATACTTTCGTAAGGAGAAATTTTATGTGTATGATACATTTCGAAATTATTTAAATGGAGGGGTCCAATTATATTGCATTTTAAGGCGTATGCTTGTGTTACGTTTATATATATTCATTGTTAAAAATAAAGGATTGCTTCAGAAAGTTTGCTGATTCAGATTCTAGCACATTTTATATGCAAGCTAAAGCAGCTAGGCGAACTGTTATTTTTGCCCCTGTCTTGGTAGGAACAGAAGGCCACGAAGAGGGTACAATTATGCTTTGTTTGACCAAAAAGTAGCAGGAAAAAACTCGGCTATATACTGCCGAGTTTTTAATAGCTAGACTGAGCAGCTTTTATCTTAATACTTACCCGGACGCATTGATGTTCCATTTTCCATTGCTTTGCAACTATCTGAAGCAGGTATAAATTATTTAATATATAAAAAAATAGTTTTTTGTGGGCCAATGTTATTACGCTCAATGTGCGTGTACAAACGGGATGTCGAGAAAAACATATTTAATATAATAATACTAGTATTTATTTCCATTTTGACTAAATGGTGGAGCAGCAGGAGGAAAACTTTTATACTCAAGTCAATGGGGTTCAGGGGTTGACGAGCACTGAGCCACATTGACAGTGGTAGAAATCCCTTCGTGTAGTGTATAAGCAATACACAATACTGACGCACATACATATACACAAAGGTTAGATTATTACAGGACTAAAACTAAGAACAATAATTAAGAAAGTACGCAGTCCCACATTATATGTTCATATATTCAAGAAAAAACAGTAACTGTTCAACGGAAAGTATGTCAAAATTTATATTTCTGTTTTACAGCTCTTGAGAAATTTGGGAACTATTTACTTAATCATTCGTTCATAATTTGGTTTGCGCACCTAAGAACCTTCCAATATTCATTTTGGCGGGTCAGGTAAATTAAATAGTTTTGTTCTAGCGAATCGTGCTGTGATTTGAGATTTTTATTTTTATTTTGATATAGTGTATATAGTTTATAGCTTATAATCATATAAGTTATGAATTTTTTAGACGTGATAGAAAGTTTGTTGGACATGGGAACCCAGAAGCAGGGGGGGAAAGGCAGATGACACAAAACTATTTGTATATCTTAAACCAGTACGTTACCTCGCTTCTGTTTCAAATTTAATAAGCGCTGAACACGAAAAAGTATCGTTTATAAAATGAATCTCTAAGCCGGTTTGTTCAATATTTCTAGAGTATGTATAGCTTCCTTTATAAAAGAAAGGAAAACAAATGTCATTCACATACAATATCTTTAGTCTCTGCAGAAACGGCCATATTGAGAGCCCTAAATATCAATGTGGGCAGCGGTGCCCGGAATTTTCGAAATAGCCAAAAGTTCAATTCACCTCATCTGCTTAAGATATAAAAAATAAGAAAAGTATTTTTGTTGTTGCTGAACAATTGTTTTAAAGATGAGCCTCTTCGGCAATGCCTCCAGGCGCTCGCCTCGTAAGCGACTAACGCCGGCGTTTGCCAGCGAGACGTGGACGATGTCAGATGCTGTCGCCAGGGTCTCCAGCGCTCTCCTGAAAACACGTTTTATTCAGTTGAAGTGGACGCGTTCTCCTGACTTCCACGCATCCGTATCCTCTCTACGTTACGCAACGATGTTGGCGTCTCAATTTGACTGTACTTTTGCCCAGGGAACTGCCGACGAACGCAGGTTTGCATCGCATATATATATACTTCCCGAGTTTCAGTGTTGGCGGTAACGCGTTACAAGTAACGGCGTTACCGGTAACGCGTTACTTTTTTGGTAACGAAGTAACGTACTCGTTACTTTTCCAAAGAAGTAACGGGTAACGTACTTACGTTACTTAACTTGAGTAACGTGTAACGAAATTACGTTACGTTACTTTACTTCCTAAAACTTAAAAAAAAAAATTAATTTTTTTTGTGTGTTTTTAAGTGCCCAGTTATAAATTCCTTAGTCAAAAAATGCCGCTGTCCTCCACATCGAGCGCATCCGTTGAACGCCTATTTAGCGTAGGCGCGGACGTGTTTACTAAGAAGCGAGGTAGAATGTCAGATGCCAACTTCGAAATTCAGCTGTTGCTGAAGCACAACAGCGGAGTGTGCTTCGGGTAACCGATGAACTTGTTCACAGCAACTATCTGTACTTCGACCTGTTGTGAATAAAATATATTCAAAGTTTCAATCTCGGCTGGTCTTAATTTCTGTGCTAATGAGGGAGGCCGGTTCTTCTGTTAAGTTCCGTGCCAACATGTTACAAATCAGCTTCATATATATACTTCCGCGTTTTTTCTTGTAACTATTCGTGTGAAACCCTAAAAAAGAGAGGGTAATTAAGTTTCCGCACGGACATATTTTAGCTATGGCGCTTACGTACATATCAACCGTCGAAACAGCAAATGTTTTAGTTCGTAAATAAAAAGTAACGCAACAGTAACGTGCGTTACTTTTTATCAGTAACGGTAACGGTAACGCGTTCCTTTTATTTTGAGGTAACGTAGGTCGGTAACGCGTTACTTTTATTTGCAAGTAAAGAGTAACGTATTTAGTTACTTTTTTCGGTAACGCCTACAACACTGCCGAGTTTGCATGAGCGTTGCAAGTGCACGAGCGTTGACAATGTAGCTCGCGGCATACCCCTTGCGAACTGACAGTCAGTCCTGTCTATTATTGCGCGCAGTAGACGCATACAATATGATCTACTTACCAGAAATGATAAATCTAAAAGTGAAAACTTGTGGAGAGGGGTACATGACCCGAACAAGTGGTCCAAAAAAAAATAAGAGGGGAAGAAAAAGAAAGAAAGGAGAAAAGTTAGATTGATAAATAGCTAGATTTCGGGTGTTAGGTGCCGGACACGGGCACGGGTGCACCACACGCACGCACGATGCGGCATATGTGACGTGTTTGGACCGAGATCAACGTATGCGCACAAACGGGTCAGCCCCCAACCTCAACGCCGCCCCCCCCCTCCCCCCTCTTCGCCCCTCCTGTCCTTCTTTCCTTACACCCGCACCCACACAAAAAAAAGTACAGTTGAGTAATAAGAAAAATAACGAAAAGGGGCAATGGAGACAAAAGAAGGGATCAAAGCGAAGGGTACTGACGTGACAATGGAGTCCGGGGTATTCGGATACGCCAGGGTGGTTATATACTTATTCCCTCCATGTGTGTGTGATGCCTAAAGCTCTTGTTTAACCTTCTATAAATAAGTTATGCGCCACGCTTGAGGTGACGCGGCTCAAATCCCGTTAGCCAAGCGTGCTACGGCTCGGGCAAAGCGTTCGGGTAAGGGCGAGGACCAAAAAAAGAAAAAAAAACGGAAAGCTAAACAAAATAGACAAAGTAAGACATTACGCGCGTATGCGTTGTGGTGTGGATTAGAACTCGCCACCCCGAGTTTGCGATGGTGTCCTCGCCCTAGACGCCAGCAGGTGACAGATGTGGATTGTGCCTGAGCCGTGCCGCTGGCTATATACGACTGTGGCTAGTGTTGGATTCGCGAGCGGCACTTATGCAACTTTGGGACAATGGTGGGTGGTGTGTATTCGCCGCGTGCGTTTGGGGTAAGTCTGATTGCGAATGATCATGGAGGAGAGGAGGTGAGAAGTGGAGGCGGTGAGCGAGGGGGAAAACGCGCACCTGCTCGTGATGAAGTCGGTCTTTTTCTTGAATTAATTTAGAATTTCATGAGATTATGGTTGCGTGTTCGGAACTCGAACCAGGTCCGCGTGTCGCCACCTGTTGTCTTCGGCGTCAATTTAATTTCGTCGTCAACACCTAAAAACTGCGTGACACTAAATTATTTTTATTCTTTATTATTTACAAATCAATGAAATACCCAAATACATTAAGTAATAAGCCCCAATAATAAGGAAAGTGAGTGATGAACAGTGACATTGCGTGTTTACTTTTACTGTACGATTTCTGCTGTAGCTCATATTTCATTTCTTGTTAACAAAGCGTAACAGCTACATTCTGCAATATTTTCACTATTGTTCCGGAATATTTTACTAGTGTCAAAAAGTATGAAACAGCTAAATAGGATAAAAACGTTCCCAAAATAAAATATCTCACAAGGACTGAAAAGGCTAGTCGGGGTTTGACGGTGGCATTGATACTTATTTCGGGACATAGTTTCAGAAGCAAAATCTCGAAGCATTTTTCTTTTTAATAATAATAATAATAATAATAATAAATAATAATAATAATAATAATAATAATAATAATAATAATAATAATAATAATAATAATAATAATAATAATAATAATAATAATAATAATAATAATAATAATAATAATAATATCTTTATTTAATGTGCCCCAAAACAACCACGCGGGTCTTCACATCATGACGCACACAAGACAAAAAGAAGAAACACAGAACACGCAATAGCTTCAAATGTCAAATATACAAATTAGCATGGCTACAAATAGGTCGCACACTTCACACAAAATGGGTAATAGAGTTTCAACTTTCAACTAGACTTGCCAAGTTCCGGCGAAAAACTGGGAGATCTGTGAAGATGTCCAAGTTAGACGATGCGATTGTATTAAATGAAATTTGCATACGGGATAGGGGAGAGTTCAGAGAATTGAATGTAAAAGACAGTAAAATTTCTGGTAACACGACAAGGAACATGAAAATCGACAGAATTCAGAAGTTGATTAGCATCAATCCAACCATTTACCACCCTGTGCAAAAAAAAAAAAATCAGATCACGCTCGAATCTTCTATTTGACAAAGACTTAAGTAAAATGCTCTTAAGTAGAAATTCATAATCATAATAAAAGCGACGCTGAAAGTGTCTATCATATAAAATGCGTATAATTCTTTTTTTCACTGATTCAATACTTAAAGACTGTGTACTTGTTTGAGAATTCAAACAACACAGGCAAATTCAAGCCGTGAACGAACTAAAGCACAAAATAAACGAATCATACAAGCAGGGTGTCTGAACTTTTTAGTTATACGAGATATGATACCAAGAGTTTTCATCGCACGGCCAACAATAAAAGAAACATGAGCATTAAATGACAACGCGCTATCAAGGCACACACCGAGATCTTTCATCACAGTCAAGCGTTCGATTGGAGTTCCTCCCAAAGAGCAAGTAAAACGCATAACATTTTTAAATTCATGTGCGGTTGATTAGCCGTCTGGAAGTCCCTACACCATGCAGGGTCTCCCAAAGTGAGTTGATGTTCAAGTGTCCATCCACGTTGCACTTTTTTGTATGGCAATTGACGGCACAACAAACGCTTCCGCAGCGCTACTTTCCAAACGAAGCAACTGGTTGTCTTACTTCTCATTTGTAGCAACGTTCGGAGTAGTCCAGCCTTGGTTAGCGTGTCGCATCGTCAAATACGCGTTGGAACAGCATCTCCTCGACGGTTTCATTATCACCAGCACCAACCTGGTATCCACGCTACTCGTGCAAAAGCCTCACCAATAATTTATAATGCAGTTCATGTCCCTCGACTACACTCTTTTAGCTTAACTCCAGATGCAGCCGACGCTTCGAGGTAATAGGACCAATCAAGCAGAGTAAAAAAGCGCAAGGCGTTAGGCCTTCTCTGTTTAAGATTGGTTCAGCGAGGATAGAACACGTATAGAAACAGGAGGAGCACCAAGGTGGTGCCTTTTTGTCACTGTATGGTTAATCCCATCAGCTCCTGCGTGTAGACTTAAAGACCGACGACCACTTCGTGTTTTCCACTTTTCCCCCGCTTCCGCCCCCCCCCCCCCCTGTCTACTGTTGCCTGTTTCCTCATCTCCCAGGGTGAGGAGGATCTTCTGCCTTGCAAGAATCTGGTGTTTGCTCGTCGTTAAGGTGAAATGAAGTATAGATGTTGTGATTTAGGACAGGTGCCCAAGGTGGAAAACATTTACGCAAAAATAAACCGACTTCCAGCTGAAATGATGCGGAACTCGAGCCCTCTGGGGGACTGGTGGCCGCTGAAAAAGTCTTCCTGCTCCGGGAGTTCATTCCGCAACCTCTCCATGATTAGCGGATCGATCTACCAATTCGGCTAATCAGGAACTCTAGCCGTCAGTAGAGCGAACAGATGTTAACAAGTGCCACCAGTCTCTTAAATCCGGCTGTTTAATGTACTGGACTTTATTTCGTTATTTCCTGATTTATTTATTTTTTTCATTTCGTCTTGTAATGCTCGCCTCTGAAGGATGACGAAATATAAATGTAAATAAATTGATAAAATGGTGCAGTCACAGGGTGTACGCTTCTTAAACAAAGACTTCGGCAAAATAACGTTTTGTATCAGCAAAATGTTTATTTTATAAATATAACCAATAGTTTCTTCCACCAGAAATCGAAACAATTAGAGACAACAGCTAACAACTGAACGGTATCTCGGGGAGATTAAAGTGGGCCATCGCACGATCGCCCGATAATAGTAGACGATAACCGAGAAACGAGACGCTTAAGAGGCTCCATACTAGTTTTACGATTGTAGTAGCCCGCTAAGCACGTCAAACGCGTCACGTTTCGATGGAAAAAGCTACGAGCAAAATGACGGCTCCGTAACCTTTCCTCGTCGCCGCGTCGCCGAAGGAGAAAGGGTGAAATAAGAACAAGAAGAAACGGTAGAAATGGTTGAAGAGGGAAGGAGTCACCATGAGGCTGCTGCAAGGGAGAGTGAAAGCGTAAAAGGGAAAAAGAAAGATAGAGAGAAAGAGGATGGAGGAATCCCCACGCAGGCTAAGGCCTATGGAGGAATCCTGGAAGAGGCTGAAAAGGGTACAGTAAAAAGGATGAAGAGGAACGGGAAAGAGGCGAAGGAGCAAAACGAAAGTAGATGAGGGAATCCCGTAAAAGGCTGAGAAGTATAAAGTAAGAGGTGGAGAAGGAACGTGAAAGGAGGAAACGGGAAAGGACGCGCTCACTTTCTCGACTGGAAGGAACGGGCGTGAATGCGAATCAATCTTCGTTTTCGGGGAACAAAAACGGCTACGGCGTCGCGTTGCCGCAGCGAGGAATGGGAGAGGAGAATAAGAAAGAAAGGGGAGGGAGAGAGAGTGGGTGGCGCTTTAATTCCCGTCTATTATGGCCTTCTTCTTAATGGACTCGCTTCGTTTACTTATTCATCTATCAAACCTCCTCCTCTTCCCTCTTGTTTCTTTTTTTCTTTCTTTTTTTGAATGGAGAAAGAGAGAATGAGCCGTTCGAGCTTCTCGATTCAAGATACGGGAAGTCGCGGAAGTAGTGCAGTGCCCAACAAAATCTTCCTGTTCCTTTTTTTTTTTTCTTGCGAGGGATGACATTTTGTTTTTCGTTCGTGTCTATATTCCGGCGACGCTGAGACACCGGGTCGCCACCATATGCTGGAGAATGCTGACGTGGATTTGTTCCGAGAGACTGACATGCTCAGCGTTTTGACAAACGGCGTTTTTTGTTGTAGTTTAGTTCGCGGGAACTAAATTGTGGCCTCGTTACACTCACAACATGGCGGCAGGAGGAATTGTGTCTTTGGTTCGTTCGTCCTGCTGATATCCCCTCATCCCCTTCCCCAACTCAGAGTAGCCAACCGAGGCAGGCCGCCTTGGTTAACCTCTCTGTTTTCTCCTCCTGCCCTTACCTTCTTCTTCTTCTTGGTTCTTTGTTCATACAGGGTGTTCCATTTCAAGCTTAACAAATTTGCTAAAAACAAAAAAGCAAAACGTGAGAGACTGTGCAGGCGATTTATACGGCCAGGGGGACAAGAATAGGCGGATAATCGTCACGATCAGTCGGCTAATTAACTAAAATATGTTCATTTACGTTTCAATTAGTGAAAATAAACATATGGTTCTAATTAGAAACTTGCTGAGCGTCATCGAAAACCACTAAATCAGTCATTAGAGAGTTTTAGTAGATCGTTCCGATGGCTCCGATAACGATACCCGATACTCCGCCGCCGCCTTTGTGCATGCATCGTATCGTTATCGGGGGTATCGTATAGGCATCGGAACGAGCTACTAAAACTCCCTAATATTAAAAAGACTCGGAGTACGTGGGAAACACGGTGAAGAGCTAAATTCACCGCTCGTGCAGCAGGAGCGAGGCTATCTGGTGCGATGACATCCCCACGCGGTTTTTCTGTCTCTTGTCATCCGCGTTCACTAACCCTCAGCCTCGTACCTGTTCCACGGGTGGTAACTTTAGAGCGCTATACCGGGCTTCCCAGGCGCTCAAAGTATTTCTAAAAATTACTGATTATGTGGTTTTCAATTGGAACCGCATGCCCATTTTCACTCATTAAAAAGTTAATGAAGAAAGTTTAGTCGATAATTCGACTTATCGGGACGATTCGTAGTCCCCTATATTATGTTCCCCTGGCCGTAAAACTCACCTGTACAGACCGCATTAGTGAAGCTTTCACGACGTTTTCTATTTTTAAACAAACCTGTTTAGCTTAAAATTAAAAAAAAACCTTTTGTAGCTACAGAAAATGAAATAGTGTACCTGAATTTGCACTGCATTTTTACAGCGAAGCTGTTTATGGCTAGGGTTTCGTGGATCTTTCATGTGCGTCAACAAAAACTCGCGCGCCCTCTCTTTGTCGTCGTTCCAAGAGCTTGCGTGCCTAATTTCCTTCCGCCGGGTGGCGGTCCCGTCGCACGTGTCTAGTTCTCTCCGGCTCCTCGGGGCGGCGATAGTTCGTACCTTTGTTCAAAATTTTGCGTCACGTCTGTGTCGTGTGCTAAACGGCTTTGCTGGTCATCCAACAAAGTGGAATGGCTCACGATTCTTTTTTATGTTGATCGTGAATCAACATACCTTTATGTATTTATTTTTGTATTCGCAAATACTGCACTTGCCATTTAAGCGATCGTAGCAGGGTGGAAAATACCATAACACGGAGTGACAATATGCGATCGGGCCACTCTTACTCAGAACACAAAGCGGAAATGAACGCACTTACAGAATCTCAGTTAGAGACATGCACCGGCAGGATGAAAATGGCAGGGAAGTCTTTCAGTAATTGTCCCGCGCCTCCAGCGCGAGCTTGCGATTTCCGACGACACTCGGGCGTCTTGTGAGCTTCGAGAGTGCGCATCCAAAGCACGACGGAAGGCGACAAGCGCGTGCTGGAGGTCGAGCGTCTGAAGGGGACGCCCTGTCGTTCTTATTCTGCAAGTGACTATAGTAATATCGCGAGGAAGTCCACGCAATGCTGTAACTGTCCGGGCGGAAAAAAAAACATGTATTCGCTGCTACAGACTACAGGCTTCGCTCCACAAGACAGGGAAATCTATAGGTCCCGTTTGGCGCGGCTTCAGAAGCTGATAACGCGGGTTCGCTCCATGGGACAGTCAATGTTTTCGCATTAAAAGGTGGTTGTACTATTCCGCTATCACGTGCGAACACAGACTTAAACCGAGAACTGAAAATATTCGCGAATTTTGCTTGGGTCAAGCTTCGAGAGAAAAAAATAGGTACTCGTAAAATCATCCGTGTTTGCAGAGTTCGGTAATGCCATTTTAATCTTCCTGTGTGAGGACGTTATTAAAGTGGGAATAGATAAATTACTGAGATTTTGTTCATCTACGCGTGTTCATTCATTTAACCTATACATGCCATGCTGCCACTTTACCTTTGAGAGAGTTACTCGTGTAAGTATTTTTTTTGTTTTTTTTACTTTGAATTGAATCGCAGTGGTTGCCACTTTAAAGGGATCCGTTCGCGTAATATTCAATGGTTGTTTCGTTTTTTTAATAATTTTAATAGAAGCATATTTCGATACAATTAATCGCGATGTTCTTAAATCTAAGCCATAATTTTTTCACATCGAGGCAGATCAAAAAAGAGAAAAAAAAATTCGTAAAATTTTAATTTAAGTGTATCTAGTAAAGGCGTCTTGGATGCCCTGCGTTTAGAACGCCCTTGGAAAATGCAAAGAAGATAACCCCTAATCTCTAACCGTTCTAAAAATGACATTTTTCTTACCTGCAATTTCTTCCGTATTTATCGTGCTATCAGCGCCACCGCGTTGGCGAGACGTCAGAGTTGAGTTGGTACATTCTAACACCTGACGTCGTCTACTGTCGACTCCCTATATTCGAGCTTCCACTCCCGTTTTTCAATCCACCTCTTTGGCCCTGTCGGCCAGCCTACCGTCACATCATCTCTGTCCGACCGACCCGATCTTGTTTCCGTAACACTTGCGCCGCCACTTGGTCGGAAGTGACCAACGAGAAAAGTAGGAAAGGAAAAATAAATGAAATAGGGACAGATGGAGCGTAGCGGGAAAGGGAGCGTTTCGGGAAATCATAGGGAAGGAAAAACAGTCCCTCTCTTCGTTTCCCTTCCCCGTGTCCCTACAGACCGAGCCGTATATTTGAACAGACACACGTGTGTGCAGTGCACCACGCATACACTCCGGTCACGTCTCAGATCCGCTCGGCGGCGAATAGGGAGGAGGAGGGGGAAAATGGGGAAAACGTGGGGAAGGAGAACGGGGAATGGAAGACGCGTTGCGTGTGTGTTTTTGGGGAAGCGAAGGGAATCGGGGTCGTTCTGTATTTGCGCTCGTCTCGCGAAAAAGTCCTGTCGCTCAAGTCGGGCGGAAGGAAGGACGAAAAAAACTGAAAAAATGTAAAGACCCGTCCTTCCGGGCTCACGTGGACATTGCGATACAATGAGATGTTGTTGGATTCGGTATGTACGTAGCCGACTTTGAGATGGAAAATGTCGTGCGAGGAAATAAAAATGGGTCACAGAAATGAATTGGCCTCGTTGCGTGAAGTCTGTGGTCACTACGCTCCATTTCGCATTAAGTCCGCAGTCCGATCCGATGCAGCAAATCAAGCGTCACCAAAAGTACATCGTCACGGCGCTAGTAGTCTTTGTGCGTCTGCTATCGGCGGCGAAACTAATCACGCAGAGAAACAAAGCGCAGGGTCATGAAGCATTCGCCGTGCCCGATTGGTTTAGCCGGGAGTAGCATACGCGCAAAAGGCGACATTGCGAATCGATTAGCTCTAAAAGTGACTTGCATTTTTTGCGCTACCTCACTCTCACATATAGGGAGGGGTGTAGTACTTACACCGCTTGTCCCATATATAGAGTACCTCCAAACTACAGTCCGACGTTCAGTCCACTGACGTCGAACTGACGGTACAAACTTTTACGAGCGGAGTTTACTTCTCGTAAAATTTGAAGGGTGTTTTCGGATTTTGTTTTGCTGAAAATTCGGCGTTTTTCGTGGTTTATTTTGTTAGATTCCCAATTCTTTGAAATTCGGAGCTTGTTTTACTGTGTTCGTGTATTAAAAAAAAAATAAAGTCTTGGTACCATGACCCGTTGCCCCGAAGGAACTTCGACGTGCTAAAAGGCGAATCCCATTTGTCAGTAGTTTTAGATTACAAAAAAAAGTGAAGTGGCATCTCTTCAGAACTATACTGACCCTGCAGGCTGTTATGTAGTTTATTTGTAAAATACCATGTTTAATTTTTTAAATCATTTTGTCGCTGTGTCCTTGAAATTGTGAGTTTTTCGAAATTGATGAAATATTTACCGGCGAGTGTCTTCAGCATTTTTTCGGATTTATACGAACTCACGAAACGCTATATAAAACTTACTTAATAGCTAATGTTCGTATCAAAGACTACAGAAAGAAAAAAAAAACATAAGTTTTGCAGCAGGGCTGACAAAACCTCGAGTGTTTTCCCGTAGTCTTTAATGCGGGTATTCACTATTTTAATAGGTCGTATCACGCAACGATGAAGCCGCCCGTGAAAGTTGGTATCGCCGGTTCGACGTCAGTAGACTGAACGTCGAATTGTAGTTTTCGGGGTGTTATATAAGGGATGAGGCGTGTAAGTACTACACCCCCCGTTTCTGAGAGTGTTTATCGACTCCATCAGTTCGTGGCGTCGACTGCGGTCAGTCTTAAGAGCGAAACGGGGTATAACAACTTAAGGAGCGCCGTGCGTGGCGAACCTGGTTCATCCTTATTGTCGCTCCGCTGCCGGTGAGATTCCGAGATCAGCCGTTATGCCCAAGTCCCACTAGAGCGACAAACAGAAACAACCGACACCGACAAGCCTCAAACACGTGCGGCGTGCACGCGAAGGTATCTTCGGTAAGCTTGCAATCACTCGTGCTTATTTCACGAGTACCGAGAGATTTCTGCAAGCTCAATTGCCATGTAAGGTATACCTTCGCGAGCATCCTGCGCGTGTTTGGGGGGGGGGGGATTGTCGGTGTCGGTTGTTTTTGTTTGTCGTTCTGGTGGGACTCGGCATGATTATAATGGGCCACGTCCGGCGTTTCTTAAATTTCCAGTGACCATATTGTTCCGTAGAGGCGAGGACGTTGTGAAATAATCCTCGTACCTGTGGAGTGTTCATCATGAACCGATCGAAAATGCCGTCGAAGACAAAATAAGGATAAAGTAAAAAAAACGGGTTACGGACATAACCTTTAAACTCTCTGACATTCGAGTATGGGGCCTCTACGGCCTGGAGGTAAAATAAATAAATAGATAGCGTGTTCCTCGAGAATTGGTGAAGTTGATAATTTAATGACAACGGTAGTACGCGTTAGAGCACTGCACTAAAACTGTAATTATAGCGATTTTGGTCATCGACATTTTTTTTAAAATTAGGTTGCATTTTTTAATACGTATTTTTGCCTATAGTTAGGAAATGTGAGATTTTATCGCCGTGAATTAAAAGCTGTCTAAGCGACCCCATGGCCATGTTAAAACGTCTTCGGTACGCCATCTTTATTTAGTTCTCTGAAATTGTGTTGCCTATTCACAAGTCCCTTTTATAATACATAGCTGTAGGGAAGACCTCCTCTTTGTCGGTGCTTACCCGCTTTTCAAATATAAATCGGAAGCTTACTTGGGTTGACTCCAGTCAGCGGCAATATATTCCTTATGATCGACTTATGGGCTCTCAAACGAGCCCTATAGTCAATAGACCAGTGCGTTTCAATTTAAGGCGCAATATTAAGAAACAATTCATTGAAGAGCATATTGATCACGAGGTGATGAGTGCGCGCGCGTACCGATACAGAAAGCGAAAGCATAGCCGATCCTCCCCAGTTGATGTTTGCTCTTAATTAACGAACAACTTTTTGTTTATCTTTATATTCCGATTTCATATCTTCGTTTTCCGCGTCTGTCTGTCGAGATTTTTGGGCTCAGGCCAAAAAGTTTATTGCGTATCCACCGCTCAGGTATACACGGCAAATAAAAATCAATTTCAGTATGTAAAAAAAAAAAAATTGGATCTCGAGATACGACGCTGTCATTGCCTATAAAAGTGTGACATATCGTTGTATATATAATTTTTTTTTCGTTGTTGCAATACAATATTTTCATACAAAAATAATTCTTTCTGGATTATGTACGATAATTTAAAATGAAAGTAAAAAGAAGATCGCAAGGAGGAAACAGTATTAATGTTGTCTTCCCCCCCTGTCTTCCCCCCCCCCCCTCTGCTCTGCTTCGCCAAACATTTCTACTTTCAGTGGCATCGTACACTTTGTTTCATTCGATCAAGTACGTTTCATTCATTCGCATATTTTAGATTATTTACCAGTAGCCACAGAAAGTGCTTTTTCACTTTAGCGTCAGAACAAAAAAAAAAAAACGATTTGGTAACAGTCAAAAAAGGACCATTGTTGTCATTTATTTATAACGTTTAAATTAGGTATGTTTCTTTTCTACGTTCAGCTCTACCAGACTTGGAAGTAATCCGTTACAGGTAACGAATTACTTGTAATTAATTACTTTTCTTGTAATTTTGTAATTAATCCGTTACTTGTTTGAAAATGTGATTTGAAATGTAGCCCCATTACTTTTTCAGTCACGATTTACTGAAATTACTCGTTACCGTCCCGTCAAAGGTAGAGATGGAGTGGAAGGGTGATGCAATGGCCTTCGCGCTTTTAGCATGGTAACAAAGGACGGGGGTTTGCTAGCGAAGAGAGTGCTGGCGAAGGAAAGGAAAGGAATCCACGGAAAGCACGAGCCCAGCCAGAGCCCGTTTCTGGACTCGTTCGTACGGTCAGCCAAGGCTTGGAGGATTTGACTGTCTAGATGTAGGCAACGGGCTTCGACGTCTTGGAAAACGAACGAACTGCTTTGACCGCACAAAAGAGCAGTAAAGTAATGGCTCATAAAACCGTCGCGGGGGGTCATGGGGGCTAGGACCGTGGACACTGAGATCGTGGTGCGTACGTCCGCTCCCCCCCCCCCCCCTGTCCCCCTTTCCTCCCCACCCCTCTGCGTTTTGTCCCCCAAAAACCAATCAGCTCTTTTTTATTTTTTTCACGAAACCGCTCAAACACAGAAAAGCCTCGCCACTGCTCATCTTTGACAGCACTGTGAAAGCTAAATGCTGGCTGGACCATCCAGCTATGTAGCTTCTGTGACTTGACTTCGCACTAGCGGATGGGTAAAGCAGAAATATGAGGGGTGCGATGGGAGCAGTTCATTGGAACAAGGCAATGTGGCATCAACCCTGCTGTCATTTCAAACAGTAACTTTCGACAGCAGGCAATAAGCTGGCCGGGGAGCACAGCCTAAACGGGATGGGACTTCGTAGCTGAACCGATATTCTTAGTAACGAGAATGCTGAGGTTCTCGTCAACGGATTGTGCCTGCGGAAATTTAGACCGATGTTTTAGGGAAAGGGAACACAGCCCGACTTTTCTGAGAATAAACAGTGGCTGATTTGGACACTGAGCGTGAGGTGGCTGTAAACGCGTGAGAGACGGGAGCCTACTGTTCACTGACAATTATGCTTTTTTTTTATAATTTCTAAACGGCAAAATCAGTTCAGCTGAAATATTTCGCATTCATATTTTGTGTGGAATTTAGGTTCTGCAAAGTTTGGTGATCAAGAAAGTAGATCAAGTGAGTCACGGTAGGATAACAACCTTCATCAAGCTGGAGTCTTTGAAATGTACCCAGACGCGCAAGTGTGGAATTTAGGTTCTGCTAAGTTTGGTGATCAAGAAAGTAGATCAAGTGAGTCACGGTAGGATAACAACCTTCATCAAGCTGGAGTCTTTGAAATGTACCCAGACGCGCAAGTACCGCATCGAGGTCTCACAGCCAGTTGGTTTTAGATGGTAAACCAGCCCCTTTTTAGGAAACGTGTAGCAACCACAGAAAAATCACATCTTCAAGGGAATCGTTTCTGGAAGTTTCCGATGCCATAATTTGAATGGTGTGCGTGCATTCGTCGCATGTTCATCGGATTTAGTTCTGTCCCGATGGGACAGCGCAAGACTCGTTTGTCTTGAGCACCTGTTTAAGTCCTTTAAAGCTTTGTAGATTAGTCCTCTTAAAATTATTAACCTAAAATAATGGGTAGATAGTACTGAATATGTTTTATTTTTTATAATGTCCAAAATTTCCCCCCTCAACAAGGCAGTACATGTTGCATGTCTTTTGTGTGTTTCTTTAAATAACGCAAAAGTAATCGTGTAAAGTAACGAACTAATTAATCAGTTACTTCTTATGGGGAGTAATTTGTAACGGTAATCTATTACATTTTAGGCCAAGTAGTTGTAATTGTAATTAATTACTTTTATGAAGAAATGGGCACAAGTCTGAGCTCTACCATGTTTCGGAGCACGAATCACCACTCAGCTACAAGCAGCTACAAACACGATGAGCATCGGGACAATGCACTTTTGACGCTGCTTAATCGGCTTCATCAGATCGTAGCGTAGGATGGGTGGATGGATGTTAGTGCCTATACCCTTTGTAACGGGCGGTAGCTTGCGCCACCTAGCCTATGTCTAAAAAAGTCTAAAATGGCTGTACCCTTAGTAACGGGGGCTGCTCCCAGCGCCCAGTGTTGCCCGACACCAGCGTCGCAACAAATTCTTTCCGCTGTGAGGGGGAGGGGGGATAACCGCTGCGTGGAAGAACCATGGCGGCTCGTCGCCGCTGGCTTTTCTTGGCAAGCCAGCCGCGGCACAGCCTGAACCTCCTCTCCCCGCTGGCTGTGTGTCGCCCGGGCTCCGGGCGTCTCAAGCGAGGCACGAGCCGCCCAGGGTTCGTCCTCTATCGATCTGGAAGGGGCCAATGTTTCCGCAAGAGGGGGTCAACCTGCGCGAGACGCCCTAGTTCCTGGCCCGTCCGCCAGGAGAGGAGAGAGCGGTGCGGTCGCCTGCGGTTGTTGTTGTTGATGTCGAATTTGGATGATCACGTCGTTTTGTTTGGTTTGTGGACTAGGTTTCGGGGGAACCGGAACGAGACGCCCTTCCCACTAAGCATAAAATTTGAGTCGTTTTACGTTGAGGTTGCTTCGCGGGAAATGTACTCGGCGAGAAGGGAAAGAAGGGAGGGAAAATCGTTTCGGTGAAACCATTTTCGGAGAAACGTTTTAGGAGAATGGTTTTTTGGTAAAGCGTCGAAGCGAAATCGCCTTCGGGATATAGCTACCTAAGAGCGTAAAAAAATGACGGATGTCAAGTACTAAGATCGTTTAATGATAGAGTGTTCATAGAAGAACTCATCAATGTCTCACGACATCTCTTATTAAAGCAGAATTGGTTCTGAATGCGCTTTATTGGGAGACCATATTTCGAACTTTTTTTTATCTTCGGGAAGGACAGTTTTATAAATGTTCTTCCGAGTGAAGTAATTGAAACTATGATAAGTGACGGATTCTTTAACAACGAATCTTTCTGGGTCTTCTAGGAAGCTAAGAAAAAACGTGGTTTGGTTAAAACTTCTTTTTTTTTCTCGCGGAAAAAGTTTGTTGGATTTTTTTTTATTTATTACTTTTTCTATCTGCGATTGTTTCTTTACCCCTCTGTTTTTCGTGCACCCCGTTGATAGGCCCGCTGCACTTTTGAACGAGGTAAACAAGACGGTGGAAAGCTGTTGATCCTCCATTCTTGCGCTGGAACGAGGTCTAATTACGGGGTTGATTGGTTAAAAAAACGCGTTAGCCTTGCATACTTAGCGATGTGACATTCACGGGATACATTCATGTGTTACATTCACGCGTTCCCAATAGACCACTTGCCAAATCCCTAAGCGCCCCAGCCCGCACTCGAAGAATTATGGGAACGGTGTTCCTTCAGCTCCCAAGCCATCGCTAATTTCGACCAATTCGACGCTTCTAGACGTTTCAGTATAACCCAAACACATCTTGAATAAGTGTCGTGTAGAGTTCAAAGACATGTCATATTGCCGCGCTCTTACGTAGCCGAGTCGGCAGCGCGCTGGGCTTACACGCAAGCGGCTCGGGTTCGATTCCCGGCACTGCATGTCCTTTTACGTTTCTTTATTGTAAGTAGAAGATTCGAGAAGGTTGCAGAACCCTCCAGCGTGTTTATATTCATAATGTATAGATGTTTCTTGTCGTTCTCAGTCACGTGGGTTTCGTATCTGGTATGCAGGACGAGAAAATATCAAAACATTTCTACCTGGAATATGCGAGAAAATATAGGTGAGCCAAAACAAGAATATGTGACAATCACGCATTTTTCGTAAACACCTTCCAGCGGCGTGGACAGACCAAAATCGATGTTTTACCGCATACCAGAAGGGACGACATTCAAGATGGCTGCGCCCTTGTGGAAAAAGGTGTATAGTTCTAGAAGTATCCAGGCTGAATATTTGGGCTTAAAAGAAGCTGCGCCGCGCCGTGCAAGTCAGTCTCGCATGAGCGCTCGATCCCTCTGTTACGCCGCCATATCGACGCCTGCGACGATGGCCTTTTTCTATTTTGTTTTGGGCACAAGTTCGCCCCGCTAAACGTCTCGGTTCCTTCAGTCATTTGTCGCTTCATCAATTGCCAATCGTGTCAATATCACTTTTCAAATCTCTCGTCAATGTCAGCGTTTTTTAGGTACATGCAATCCACCATTCTGTAATCCACCATTCAACTTGGCTAAGCAGAAGTAATCTTTAACAATATTATCATTCGTGTGATTGCTGTTTTAGCGAGTATTGCTTAAAAATCCTGGGATTCACGATCAAAACCAGGATTTAGCTCGTGAGTCAGCAGTGGTGTTATAGCATTTTTAGCGTTTCCAAGTCAATATCAGCGTGTTTGAAGCAAAGAGATTTCTGCAACTCAGCCAGGTTGAAGGGTGGATGGCATGCACAGTATCAAAAACGCTGACATTGACGAGAAGTTTTGAAAGTGATATAATAATAATAATAATAATAATAATGTCTTTATTTTCAGTGCCCAGAAACAACCACAGTGGTCTTCTCTCTGGTGCACTAATACGACCCTAGAAACACGTTAGCATAATACCATCACAAAAAAGTTATCAGTAAATTGCAAGGCTATTCAACTGAAGGCGGTACAATGAAATAGATGTACAGAAATCTAGGTGAACAGGAGCGATGCTGTTATACAATGTCTGAATCCGAGAAAGCGGTGAAGTACAACATGGTGAACGAACGTCAAAGCATACGAGATGTCTGGTATTGCGAAAGTTAACATGAAAATTTACTTTGCTGAGCAGTGGTGGCGAGTCGATGACACCATTAACAACCTTATGCAAAAATACGAAGTCATGAATTGTTCTCCTGTCAGACAAAGGTGTAAGCGAAAATGACCTTAGTATGTATTCATAGTTATAATAGCAGCGCCTTTCAAAGTACCTATCGTAAACAATACGAATCAGTCTTTTCTGAACATGTTCAATGGTCATGGCTTGTGTTTTAGATATTGAGTTCCATATTACCGAAGCAAATTCCAGTCGTGACCTAACTAAAGATTTGTAAAGTTGTAACAAACAATAAGGCTTCCTGAAATTCTTCGTCAAACGTGATATGGTTCCCAGCACTCTCATTGAACTTCCAACCACAAAAGATACATGATTTCTAAAAGACAATGCACTATCAATGAACACTCCAAGATCTTTCACACAGAGTACACGTTCAATGGGCATGATATCGAGATGATAAGTAAAATTAAAAAGCACATGGCGTCGGCACAAAGATAGGACCTTTGTTTTAGCAGGATTAAGCATTAATAGATTTTGTTCACACCACTGAGAGATGCAAGACACATCACGCTGTAGGATATCACAGTCTACAGGAGAGTGAATCATTTTAAACAACTTGATATCATCCGCGAAAAGTAACAACTGGGAACTTTGGACACAAGATACTATATCATTTATAAAGATTAAAAACAAGAGAGGCCCCAGGATCGACCCCTGGGGAACACCTGACGTTGAAAAATAACTATAGGAATAACTGTCAACAACCCGAACAGAATTCGGGCGAAGTGACAGGTAACTCTGGAACCACTCACATAACTTTGGAGATAGACCATATAAAAACAATTTATGCAAGAGCAATTTATGACTGACCTTATCAAAAGCTTTGGTCATATCAAAGTATATTGTGTCAACTTGCCCCCTATTTGAAACACATGGAGCGCAAAAATCTAGAAAAGTACACAAATTGGTCTGGACAGACCTACCACTGAGGAAACCATGCTGCAAAGGTGTTAATTTTTGACGGAAATAAAAGAGCATCCGGGTATGTACAACAATCTCGAAAACCTTGGAAAACCCACAGAGCAGAGAAACAGGACGATAATTCGTAACAACCGAGGCATCACCACTCTTTAAAATCGGAACAATAACTGATTTCTTCCAAAGTGATGGAAACACACCAGAACTCAGTGAAAGATTAAAAATGTGTTTTAAAATGGGAATAAACAAATCACCGCATCCTTTGATAATAAAACTCGGTATACCGTCAACACCACTCGAAAACTTCGGTTTCAATTTTCTTATCGCCTCCGCTATTTCGACATGATCCACTCGTACAGAATGCAAGAAGTCATGACAGCTTATCTTATCGTCGCCAGGCTGGAAGGACTGGTGGCAGCTAGAGTAACATTTGCTAAAATAGTCGGCGAAAATATTTGAAACCTCATCAGGCGATGAATGATAAGCAGGAGTGTTCACTACATCATCACGTAAACAGATACCTTGACTTATATCGCGGGTGTGGTGTTTTACAAACTGCCAGAACATTTTAGGTCGACGACTCAAGCTATTTTCTACGCTATCACGGTGAAGGCGTTTATCACGCTTGAACAATTTTTTTGCTAAAGCACGATATATACTAAATTTGGTGTACCAAAGTGTAGAACCAGTATTTTTAAAGAGTCTGTGAAAGTGTTCTTTTTTGCGCAGGTATACCTTAAGTTCTTTCGAAAACCAGTTAGGATATATAGAAATTTTGTTCGTGCGTTTAGGCACACAGCTATCGATAGCATCTTTAACAACCGAGGTAAGCGTCTCGCTAACGCGATCAACATCCGACATAGCAAGAACATTGCACCAGTCAAAATTTTCGATAAACCTATAGACACTCATATAATCACCTTTCGAAAAGCAATAATTAGATGGCATACATGATACTCGCGACCTGAAGGGAAGATAAAACTGGACAATAAAAGGTGGGTGAAAAACATCGATCTGTACAAGGGGATCGAAAGCAGTACTTAATTTTAAAATCGGTATATTCGAAAGTGCCAAATCAAGAACATTTCCTACGCTATTTTTTATCGTATTGTGTTGTTCGAGCCCACAGAAGTTAATAAAAGATAATAACGAAGATGCTTTGTTAGCTGTAATACTGTTGCTATTCACAGTTTGAAGTGCCCAGTCTACACCTGGTAGATTAAAGTCTCCATATATTTGAACACGATACTTATCGAAATTAATTTGTTTCCTAATTGTCTCAAAATGTTCAATAAAAACTGTCTGGTCTGAAAGAGGCGCAAAATAATACGTGCCAATGAGATAATTAAAACCATCACTTGCTTTAATCTCCACCCATACACATTCCGGATAAGATTCGAGGTCAAACCTTCTATGCGAGGCAACGGAGACTTCACATGCAATTAAAACACCACCGCCTAGCTTCTGCCCTGTACAGGCGTAGTCTCTGTCTCGGCGATATACATTGAATTTCGGAGTGAAGTAATTAGTATCAGGTATATTATTGCAGAGCCACGTTTCAGAAAGACAAAAAATATTATGAGGAGAACCTACCAAATTTGACATAAACTCGGCGGCCTTTGTACGTAGGCCTCTTACATTTTGATAGAAGACACTAACTTTGTGGGCCATTTCCAGTAACTACCTCGCTAACAGGATGAACACGTGAGCTGTCAAGTCGCCCAAAAAACTGATGAAAAATGCTGCCCTCTGGCCACACTTCAGGATTGTTGATAGCATTAAACACTGACTCGTCGCCGGACAGGTGGAAAGAAGAGTAGGAATCAAACTTTGCTATCATTTTTGAGCAGATGACTGGCTTTCCCTCTAAGAAAGGTTCGATTAGTGCCATCACATCGGCGACACTCGTGTCCGGAGCAAGCCTAGACACAAACAACGCTGAAGGGCGTTTGGACCGAGGGACAGCAGTCACCTTTTTTGTTTTAGCGGTTCCAGTTGAGGGCTTGGTCCGTCGTCTGGGTCCGACCACGGTGAAACCGTCATCGTCGATGATTTCGCTAGCAGCGTGCGCACCATTTCCAGAAAGTATTTCCGGGTTCGTATTCCCAGCAGGCCTCCGGGGTACTGCGTTGAAAGGCACACGCATTGAAGGAGGCCCAAGCGTTGAAATCGGCGCGGCCGGAGTCGACCCCGACGTTGACGCCACAGACGAATGTGCTGCAACGGAGGCGTACAGGGGCGGCGAGGATGACGGGAGTGGCATCCTTTCCAAGACGTTTTTCCGCAGCTGCTGTACCTCTGAACGAAGACTGTTGTTTTCGGCCCTGAGGCACATGACCTCGGCCTTGAGTACATCAAGCTTGGTCGACATGCTTTCGATGACACGTAGAAGACCTGCTGGGACGGAGTTCCCTTCCGGCGCGGTGAACTCAGGCTCGTCCAAAGTTGCGGAAGGTGTAGTCGCGTTACCCGGAGGAGCACTGGTGCCGCTGTTCGTGGGTGACAGGCTGCCTCTCCTGGTGCAGCCCGTGCACTTGAAGGCGCTCTTACCACTTGCCATGTAGACGTTATATTCCTCTGGGCCGATGTTTAGGCACTTACAGTGGAAACGCCGGTTGCAGCCAGCGGAGCAGATAAGAAACTGCTGCTTCCCGTAGCTGGTGTTTGGTCTCCACACGACGCCTATTCCGGATGACTCCGGATCACACTCACCATTGTGTAAGCATCGAATTGGTCGAAATTGTCGATCAACAGGGGAACCTCTTTCCCATGTGATTTGTCGAGTGCGGGTCGGTGTGCTTGGTGGATTTAGCAAATGGTCTAATGAAATTGCGCTAGCACTGCCTAAATATAAAATAAACATCAACAACAAAAAACGTTTAGTACTGCAGCCAGGAACGATAATAACAGTCATGATAATTTCCGAAAAGTATTATAAATTACTGAAGTTCCAATCTAAAGATGAGTTCATTCTGTTTCCTGAACTTAATATATATAATATATATAGACTACTTGCTAAATCCCAAGCGCCCCGGCCCGCACTCGAGGAATTATGGGAACGGTGTTTCTTCAGCTCCCTAGCGATATATATATATATATATATATATATATATATATATATATATATATATATATCTTTGAAATACCGATATTTATTATTACACCCCAATGAAAAATATTTCGGTCCTACGCGCTGTTCCTTTAAAAATGCATCAAAATGTAACGAGTACCTATTCCAGTTCCAACAATGAAAAATGTAAAAATAACGCTCCTTATTTCCCGAAAAAAAAATTGTGAGACGGATTCCGGTTAAGATTTTCTCGGAAAAAAACTTTGGGAACGCCATTCCATATATATGCAGCACTGCTTTAGAAATAAAATATTTAGTCATGATATCTGTTTTACCACACGTATATCAAACATATAAGAAACACATGCTGCGCCACAAATGGGGGAAATGAGGGGAGCTTTCCCCGAGAAGCAATATATTAAAAACAGAGCGACAATGGAAAGATTCTGATCAAGTAAATTTGAGTTCGTTGGACAAAAACACAAAACACTGTCGTCTTACAGTTACCCTTTTTGCTTGGACAAAAAAGATGCGGATGCCGCGAAAGGAGACTGCGCATTCGCGATTATCAGAGCGAGACATTAAACAAAATTTCTTCCGTCTACGGTCACGCATGCCCTATCGTTGGCTCGGTTAACTCGATAATAGAGAATAATGACCTTCCACACACACAGACAAGACGAATGGCGCACACATTAACATTGCCGGCCGCATGAAAAATTTTTAAAAGCGGATAATTGGTAGTTTAGTGGTGCGCATTTCTGCGTAGAGAATGGAAGTAGATCTTGCCCTTTCGAGATTAGCAATCAAGTTTACACACACACACACAAAGTATATGGCAGGAAGCCGCGTGCATTTCTGGTTCAATCCTTGAGCGGTGAGCAATGGGATGCGTTATGAGCGGTGGGAATGATGAGCGGCTATACGGAAAGCCCAGCCGCCTTTGTTTCTAATCACTCTTCGAACTCGTAAGATTGTCAAACGCCGGCATCCGGCGTTCAGCGTTCGCGTTAGAACGCCTTCGAACAGTGAGCATAGACTTAAAGGCATCTGGCTTTTCGTAGCGGCGTGCGCGGACTACAGGGGGGGGGGGGGGTGCGCTTCTCTAGCTATCATCATCATCGTTTTGTGGCGTCACGGGTATACCGCGACAGAGGCATGTGTTCCAAATCTTACCCTAAATGGATCCGAGTTCTTCCGGCGGGTCGTGTCACGTGACATCACAGATTGAAAAACGCTGGACGCGGGCAGGTTTTAGGACGCCAAGGTACAAAACCCTTAGTAAGATCGAGTAAATTTTGGAACACGGGACCTGGAACAGACCGCGCAAAACTTGGATCCGTCGGTTCGTCAGCTCGCTTCGTGCGCTGTTTGGTTGATGCGCGGCAAAGCCTGCTTCATGCGTTGTTTTATTTGGTGAAGCTGATATTTGTGGTATAGGAATTTTTACCCACGCTCGAAAGCGTGGCACCCGTAGTCGTGCTAACAAACGCTTTTGGCGCTGAGGTGTCAAAGCACTGGGATCGTGGTGTTCTGTTCTCTAGCTCCAGTACAAAAAGCTGGATGATAAAATAGAATATCCAGCGCTTGACCCCACTACAACATCTGCTACGGCGAATATGGTGTATTTTTTATTACGATTCGGACAAAATGAAACTGATAAAGGAATGTCTTATAATATTGAAAATAGGGAAGGAAATTTGAGAACCTCTCGCGTGTGTAGTAGAAACACTGAAGTAAAAGCGACTTCGTGTATCCTGTTGGTTTCAATCTGTTCTGTGAGTTCTGGTCTCTTATTAGTTTAAGTTGATTCCTTTTTTTTAATTTTGTAAACCAGTAAACAAACATTTCCTCAAAATAACTGGCAGGGAGAAACGGCGGCTGGCTTCCGGAGTCGTTTCATTTAACGAAAACGTGCGAGAACCCCTCGCGATCGAAATCTCAAATCTAGTAAGTTGGTGACACTACAGCGTTCCAAAAGATCAGGTATATACCTTTCATGAATTACTACCGTTTCTATGTTTAATATTGCGGACTCAAATGCGCAGAATGCGTGATGCGCTTCTCAACGAGCTTTTTCTTAATTTGTAAGCAAATCCTTAGTAAAATTAGATAGAACAAATTAATCAATCGCCTGAATTTGCCGGGCCACGTCGAACAATTGAGGAATTTATTATAATTTATTATTTTCTTTCAAGCAGAAGTTGCGATGTGACAAACTTCTTTGGCGCGTATTGGATGCGGAAGGAACTAAGCGTAAGTTGATTGACGAGCGTTCGCTCGTCAGCAACTGTCAAGTCACACTTCAAGTCACACTCGAATAAAAACACTAGTACCGGCAAGCTCAATGGAGCTAAAACAAGCGTGCGGCGCTTTGCAGTACCACTGTGCACATGCACAGCTAAGAAGACAGCGAGTCAGTCACTCTGGTGAATGCAAAACCTTCTTTCTACAGAAGCCTCCACAGATCCGGAAAAAAAAAAAGAATAGAGAACAAGTTGATTTAATAAACTTCGATACGACTAAAGCGTTTGACAAAGTCAGTCATCCGATACTATTGCGCAAGCTGTTTTCATATGGAGTGTGTCATGAGCTGTGTGAGTGGTTTGACAGCTATCTTTCGTTGCGCTCTAACACTGTTCACGTTGATGACAGTTTCTCCGAACTATCTTTTACAACCTCCGGTGTTCCTCAGGGATCAGTCCTGCGCCCTTTGTTGTTTCTGATTTTTATTTGATGTTAGTAGTTAGTCAGTAATAATTCGAAATATTTGATGTTAGTAGTTTCTCTGCTGGTTGCCAAATCACGCATACAGGCACTCACGTGATTTTGCGGACCTGTTTGTAATGATATATATTTCTTCGTGCAATAAAGACATTATTATTATTATTATAATGATATTGTGTCTTGCGTAGATACGTCTGAGCTATTACTTTTCGCTGATGACATTAAGTTCTTCAAAAGCAGTCATACACTTCAAGATTGCGATATCTTATGAAATGACGAATCGAACATTCTTCAATTGTGTAAAAAAAAATCAATTGTTACCCCGCAAAACAAAAGTGCTTTCCTTGTGCCGGTGGCATGCTGTTGTTGACTTTACTTATTATCTTGAGGGATCGCCAATACAACCTGTACTTCTCGTAAATGATCTTGGCGTGTGTGTTGAGTGTGCTTTAACTTTCAAAAATCATGTCTTTACTCGTCGGAAATGCTTATAAAGTACTAGGAATAATATCTCGCACGACGCGTAATTTTAAACAACCCCTTTCATTGATGCACCTTTTAATTCCCTAGTGAGGTCACGACTCGAGTTTGATTCTGTCATATGAAACTCGATATCTAAGACACAGGCTTTAACAGTCGAATATGTTCAGAAAAAGGTTACCTGAATTGTTTATGATATATACTTTAAGAGGCGCTTTTACTGTAATTATGAACATATACTTCCAATGTTTTCACTTTCACTTCTGTCTACCAGAAGATCTGTCCGAGACTGTTTTTCTGCACAAGGTTGCTAATGGTGCATTTGATTCTCCGCAACTCCTTGACTTTCATGTTCCTTCACGTCTAACCAGATATTTTGTTTGCTTCTATGTTCGCTCACTGTGCAATGCCTCACCTCTCTCTCGGATTCAGTTGTATATAAAGCCATCGCTCCACCCCACCTTGATATATATCCAGCTGTTAGCAATGTACCGTCGCCATTTGGATACTCTTATATTTGTCTGTTAACTTTATGCGTGTTTAGATTTTTTTTTTGTTTGTTTGCTGGTTTTATTGTTTGTGTTGGTACACCAAGGGGAAGACCGATGTGTTTGTTTTGGGAACCCAAAATAAAGAATATTGTTATTTATTATTATTAAAGGGGCACGAACTGCACCCTGACACACGCCGCGCAAGCTGTAATGTGAAGCTCCAGGCTTGTTTCTGAACATTTGAAAGTTTTATTTTTATATGGACAAAGCAACTCCGGGGCGCTTTTATTAATTATAAAGATCACTTACAAAGACGTCATGCAGGTTTCTTCAATAAAAATAAACCGTTTTTAATCGGCATAAATGCGAACTCACAAAGCCATTGTTTGACATAGCGCGTCGTCTGCTCGCATCCTACCAGCTCCGTCACGCGAGGGCGCCCACGAGGTGGCGCCACCAAATGATCTCGCAGTCGCCAATGCTGGAGTGCAAGTTCGTCTGCTTCTTTTGCGGGCGTTGTGATGACGTCAGAAGGACGCCGAGCTCTGATTGGTTCTGATTGAAGGATATAGTGGGTAGACCTTGAGGCAGCTTGCTTTGGGGTCTACCCACTATCCTTTCAATCAAAGCCAATCAGAGCTCGGTGTCGTTCTGACGTCACCGAAACTCCTGCGTAAGAACCAGACGACTAGCTCTCCGCAGAATCTCTGATCATTCCAGTCAGAGCTCGTAGTTTTGACGTCTTTTGATTATGCGCCTTGATTTGCGATTCGATCTTCGCTGTCAGCTGGTGCCGTGATCTTGTCTAGCTGTGAAGCGTAGATGCTCGGCTCTCGTTACGCTTTACTTTTACTAAGCTCTTTGCGACTATATAAAGTAGCAGAAAAGGCAAAAAATTGCCACTTGCGTTAACTAAATTAGTATTTTTAACGCCTGTTAAAGTCTAACAGCTATCGACGATGTCAATCTATTGATGCGTATTTGAAAGTGTACTGACACAGACTTCGGGATCGAACTTTACTATCAGGCGTACACACCATTTCTGTTAACCTCCGTCGTCGGTGTTATTGTTATTTTTGTTCTGTCTTTTGTTGAGTGTTGGAAGTATTCATTATGACACGAGTCTTGCCAAAATAGGCAAAAGTAGGCGCGTAAAATAAGAGCAATAAACTTCGTTTATAAGTTGTGTGCAGAGAAATGTCACTTTCTCTTTTTCCTATCGAGCTCAGTTTAATTATCTTTCTAAAACAAATCAAACTCTTCAAAAAACAAAAGGAGTCTATAACTTTTATACGAGTTCAATCTTCTCGCGAGAACTCGGGTGAGTCGGCATTGTGCCAGCTTCCCAGTCGTGTACAAAATAAGAAAGGAAGTTGGATAAAACGGAGGTAGGGCAAACGCAAACAAGGGGATTTGGAAGCGCAAATATAAAGACGCAATTCTTTCTTCTTCTTCTTCTTCTTCTTCTTCTTCTTCTTCTTCTTTTACTTTTTTATCGATCGACGACGATTGCGTTTTCGCGGATCTTCCAACAAAAAGAAAACGAGCCGTCAATCAATCCTGCTGCAACCCCCTTCAGGTTCCCAGCGTTTGACGCTCTGTATTTTACTTTTACTTTTTTACCACCTAGCACATGTTTGTGCTCATCGTTGTTTTCAGTTGTCCCCGGCGTTGGCTGCAAAGCGTTAGAACAAACGGTGTTGCAGATTCCGCGTGACTTTTTGTGTAGGTAACCCTGCCACGTGCCCGATGTATTCTCCAATTTGCTGCTTTTTAACGTGTATAATTCTATTACACTTTATGTCATTCGATTTCTTGTAAGCAACAACCTACAAAGTTTTGTTGTACCACGTATTTTTCGATACTTACGCTGCACTTAAAGGTATCACAGATTTGTTAACGAAAGCTCGAACAGTTCGAAGTTAGTAATCAAAACACGAAAATTCCACATGCCTACTGCCAAGAAAGAAAAAAAAAAAGGGGGGGGGGGTAATCGGTACAGTGAAATGAATGCTTGCATAGAATGTTAAAAAAACGAGAATTTTCTCTTAAAGTAATGCATAGACCTTAATTCATTGCAGATCATCTTACCTTTTCAGATATATTAGTAGTACCTTTATTTTAGGTGAGTTTGATGGAGTTTATAATTTGTGCGTTGTGTTTCAGCTCATTATTCATTGTAAACGTTTATGGGTGATTGATGAGTGGCTGTAAAATCTGTGGAGAGAATGAGCGATTTTTTCGCTTTCCGTGGTGGTGACCTCTTTCTACTGGAGGTAGGCATTGCGTACCGGATGGTGGAATGTGTATTTCGACAGTCAGGTAATGAAATCTTAATTAAAAAGTTAACTTTGTAGAACATGCAAGTGTTCCTTTTCTTTTAACTTTGTGGACGATGTTTGCGCTATGAAATACTGGCTAGTAAACGGTCGTACAGGGTTTTGAACAAGTACTTCGTACTGAACCTTAACAAAATAAGCGTGAGTAGACAAGAGTAATATTTTACTTATTATATATATTTATATTTATTTATTTCTACATACTGCGGCCCTGTTGGGGCTGCAGTATGTATAGGGGTGCAGGGTGGGGACTAGAAGACAAGTGCAATCGTACAAAGTTCAAAAAGGCACACAACACAAAATATCAACATGAACCGCTGTCAACGACGCACATAAATTCATCACGCGATACTAATCGAATATATTCCGGTAATGAGTTCTAAATTTCAATTGTCATTTAAATAAGCTGTATTTGAGCATATCGGTAAGCGCGGTGAAATATTTAAGTTGTGGTAGCTTCTTGTGGATGGCGCATTGGAAAAGTTTTTTTTTTTTATGAAAGTAATGAGGTGAAACGAGACGAGTTATTTAAAAAGTATAAAAACTTCACACATGCAATGCGACGAAACGTAGAAAGGGGACTCAGGCCTATAATGCGGTAAGGTTAAAGGTTAGTTAAGTTAGGTAAGGTTAGAAGAGGTGGGTGAGAATTCGCTGTCATAGCGGCTTAAAATGAAACGTACTGCTTTCTTCTGGATTGACTCGTGTTTGTTAATATCTTGTTTAAACTGTATAGGAACTAGAAATGATTGAACCGTGCTCGATGATAGAGCGGATTAGTGTTTTATAAATCAGTAGTTTAGTATCTCGTGGGGCAACACGTAAAGTACGCCGCAGGTAACCGAGTTTTTTAGTGCTTTGCTACCATTGTGAGTCAAAATGTTTGAACAAAGACATATCGTGCGTGAAGAAGAGTCCAAGGTACTTTCATTAATATACTATTTGCAGGGAACATCCTAAATAAATATGTGAACAAGGAAGAGGATGAACTCTTCAAACAGGAGAGGAGGATGGTTTTAGAGAAATTTATACTCGTTTGCCAGGTGTTACACCAGGTGCAGAAGCTTGCAAAATGATTGCTAAGAAAGGTATGATCATCGGGGAAGTTAATCGTGTTATACAGAACGCAGTCGTCAGCGTAGGGAAGTATTTTAGAGCGCAGCTCTTAGGCGCCCGTTTCCGGGTTGAGCGGCGTCGGCGTCGGCTTAACCGCGCGTTGCATTATGGGACCTTTCCCAGAATGACGTCATACGTGATGTCACGTGTGACGGCACGAGGCTGCAATTTTCCCGCTAAATTTGGGGGAAATTGTTAGCTATACTTGGCGGGAAATTTGTCAGCTAAATTTGGCGGGAAAATGTTTCCGCTAAATTTAGCGAGAAATTTTCAGCTTAATTTAGCGAGAAACTTTACCCGCTAAATTTAGCGGGGAAATTGGCATAATGTGACCTCAACACTAATTCAGTTTCCCCGGTAAACTTAGCGGGAAAATTTTCGCTAAATTTTCAGCTAAATTTGGCGGAAAATGTTGGTAAATTTCCCGCTTATTTCAGGGAAAACTTTCGCTTATTTTAGCGGGAAATTTTGCGAAAATTTTCCGTTAAATGGGAGGGGAGCAGGAGAGGAGGAGGGGAGGTACAGAGGGGGAGCAGGGGCACACCCTCTCCTCCGTACCCTCCCCTCCTTCTCCTCAAGAGCTGCGCTCTAATTCGGCATTACGGAGAATTGTAAACGTCTTTCGTTTTTTTGTGAGGATGTCACGAGGCAAATCATTAATGTATAGCAAAATGAGAAGCGGACCAAGAACTGAGCCTTGCAGAACTGAGCCTTGCGGGACTCCTGAGACTTGGACGAGTTAAAACATACATATTGTTAGCGATGAAAAAGAAAACTAGCTATCCAATTAACCAAAGAATGATTGCTCGGTATGATATGTCGTGTGAAAAAGTTTAAGTGAGGAACCGTATCGAAGGCCTTTAATAAGTCTATCAATATTGCATCCACTTGGTTACCAATGTCGATAGACTGAGTGATATCGCGAGTGAATTCAGTTCGTTGTGAAATGGTACTGTACCCTCGTTGAAAGCCATGCTGTAAATCTCATAAGATATTGTTATTTTTCAGACATTTCATGATATGTTTGTGGACCTTTTTACCCAGTGGCAGTTGACGCGATTGGCGTTGCTGGTATTATTATTAACACAAAAGATTTGCCCTGCGACGGGATAAATGGTATTTACAGCAAGTTCTTAAAAAAATTGTAATATGTATTGTTCAATAATTCTCTCATAACTTTATGTGAAGTATCTTATCCATGGCATAGTCCCAAGCGATTGGGTGGTTGGGAAGGTTTACATAAATCTGGCCAAAAACAACACTCATACAATTATCAACCGATTTCTTTAGCAAGTGTGCCATGTAAAATATTTTAACAGGTCATTTATTCGCAGTTTGTAAATTATCTTGAAATTAATGACTTCTTCCCAAGTTCACAACATGGTTTTAGAAAACATTTTTCATGTGAGACGCAACTACTATCCTTCAAGCATAATCTCGATCATTCCCTTCAAATTCATCATGAACCCGATTGTGTTCTTTTAAATTTCTTAAAAGCCTTTGACAAAGTTTCCCACAAACTCCTCTTCATAAACTACAATCATTAACATTGACACCAGTATATTAAATTGGATTCATGCATTTTTAACTAACCGCCTACAATTACTTACTGCTAATAATACGAATTCGTGTTCTGTTCCAGTCACCTCGGGTGTTCCACAGGGCTCAGTGCTTGGCCCGCTGCTCTTTCTCATTTACATTATTGACTTGGAGCAGAAATTGTCTTCTTCTATTTGCCTCTTTGATGATGACTGCGTAATATACCGGAAAATAACCGACATATCTGACTCTATTCTGCTACGATCTGACCTTAATCGTATATCACTGCGGTGTAACCAGTGGCTATAATGGAACTAAACATAGACAAATCTGAATCGATGCGGGTGTTTCACGCTCAATCAGTGGTCATACTTGCCGTCTTAACAGCAATCCTCTCGCTCCGGTGTTTGTTCACAAATATCTTGGTGTTTATATAACGCGTAACTTTTCTTGGAAGATCCATCCTGTATACGTAATAAAAAGTGCTAACCGTATGTTAGGATACTTAGAAACACATTTCTTTCACACTCCGTCTTCATTGAAACTAACCATGTAGGACACCCTAATCTGTCCAAAATCAGAATATGCTGCTGCTGTGTGGGACCCCGCCCACTCGTCACTAATTGCTCTTATTGATTCCACTCAAAACCGCTCAGCTCGTTTCATATTGACAAACAATCACCACACTGCCAGCGTTTCTACCATGAAAAATACTTAAGGTCTGCCGTTACGAATTCACCGCCAAAAAATTACCCGTGTGTGTCATTTTCATGAACTATTGCATCAAAATGTTACCCTTCGTCATAAACTAATTACTCCACCATTCTACATATCTGCTCGCGTTGATCACAGCCATAAGGTTGGTATTCCAAACTTCCAGAACTTCATTATTTCAATATTATTTTAACCCACCTTCCCGCCTCAGTTGCTAACATCACTGATATTGTTTTGTTTAAACATGCTATTACTAATATGCGCACTTTATAGTTAATGATTTACATCTCTCTCCCCTCTTCAATGTAGTCACCTTGAATGTATTTGAAATAAAATTAAATAAGTAATATTCTAATACTCTGCACACATGAGATGCTAGAGAAATTGGTCCGTAGTTCGACAACGAGTGATTGTTTGCAGACTTAAAAGATGGAAGGACTTTTGCAAGTTTCTATGACGAAGGTACTGTAGTGGTTAAAAGCGATATATGAACAAAAAATCGCAAGGTAACAATTGGGTTAAAGACATTATATGGACTAGAAATATACTAGGGGTGACGAAAATAATCCCTGGAGAAGGGGAACAAGAGGGACAAAGGACAAACACAAATCTCCAAACACAGCTAGGTGACTGGTGCGCGACCGAAAAATCCGCCTGGTCCGGGTATCGAACCCGGGACCCGGGAGCTAACCCCTGGTTAGCTCAGTTGATAGAGCGCTCCACCTGTAATGGAGAGGTCCCGGGCTCGATACCCGTACAAGGCGGATTTTTCGGTCGCGCACCAGTCACCTAGCTGTGTTTGGAGATTTGAGTTTGTCCTTTGTCCCTCTTGTTCCCCTTCTCCAGGGATTATTTTCGTAATTCTTGTCCAGCTCGCTTGCACCTTTGCATTTAATTGCATTATAATAATGCTAGGGATGTCGTGATATAATCAGGACCAGGTTTTTTTTCTTTTTTCTCTTACTGTAGAATTAGGTTTAGCGCACCATGATCGCAACAGCCAGTGTTGACGCTAACGGATTACAAGTGAACGTAGTTGCCGGTTACGCGTTACTTTTTTCAGAAATGTAGTAACGTACTTGTCACCTGTTTTCAAAGCAGTAACGGCTTACGTACTAACGTTACTTATTTCAAGTAACGGGTAACGTATAGTTACCTTACTCGTTACACCTTCTTCCCAAAACCTGAAAATCTAGTTTTGGGAAGAAGTAGCGCCGGCCGCGTCTGGACTTAAGGTCGACGCTACGAGCTGATGGGACCAATCAAACAGAGTGAAAAGGGCACCACCTCTCCTGTTTCTGTGCGTGCTCTATCATCGCAGAACCAATCATAAACCAAAAAAAGACCAGTGACTTGCGCTTTTGACGTTGCTTGATTGGGCCCATGAGCTCGTGGCGTCGGCTGCGTTTGGGCTGAAGACCGAGGACAGGTTCGCGCTTTCCACTTTCCCCTCGCTTCCTCCTCTGCCCCCTTCTACCCTGTCCACCGTTGCCTGTTTCCTTCTCCCCCATGGTGAGGAGGATCTTCTGCCGTGCAGAATCTCGAGTCTGGTCCTCGGCCTTTAAGCTGAAACGAAGTATATGCGCCGAGTCATTAATTATTGCACTTAATCCACATACCATCGAAATTTCGCCTGTATTTACCCCGCGTTAAAAGTCCCAATTTAGGCAACCACCAACGTCCCACGCCCTTTGCCCCAGTGTCAAAAACCGCTGTCGCGAAAATATAAAATAAAAATAAATAAAACCGTCGTTAGCGTCAATTTATAAATGAAAACGTAACGCAAAATGTAAAACGTGCTACTTTTTATCGGTAACGGTAACGCTTTCCTTCATTTTGAGGTAACGTAGGTCGGTAACGCGTTCCTTTATTTTCCAAATAACTAATACAGTATTTCGTTACTTTTTTTTTTGTAACACCTACAACACTGCATACAACTAAATCCTCAGTTGTTGAATGTGAAATATTAGTGAAAGGAGGAATTGCGAAATTATGAACTGTAAACACTGATTGGAAGTATGTATTGAACGTAGTGGCAATGACCAGTGGGTCGCTACTGGCTTGGTCATTAATTACAAAAGTATTAGTGGTAGAACTGACGGGTAAAATTGACTTCGAAAATTAACGTGGGTTGCTTCTCAGTTAAATGTGGCAGTGATGCAGGAAAATAAAAATATTTCGCTGAATTAGTTTTAAGTCGAAGTTTCTCTTTAGCCTTGTTGAGTGGTTGAATGTTCACAGGATCACCCTACGTTTGGCATGCCTAAGTCTACCTAAGCGATGGGAGAGATGCAATATCTCTCGTGTTAATCATGACCCCTATAATTTTTTTCTTTCTTGTTTTGAGGCACAAATCGCTGAATACAAGTTATAACCAACTTGTCCAAAAAACTTAATTAAGCAATTTTACATTGCTGATAGCACAATGTTGCTCAAAGCTTTCGAAAGAATCGCTCAATATGTCAATAATAGAAACATCCTGCGCACGATTAAAGTCGAGGAAAGTAGAATAAAGAACACGTTTATTCGGAGCCGAATAAGCGATTAAAACAAGAACTGCCTTATGGTCCGAAATATTATCAATGATCTCACGTTCAAAACCACTTTCTAGAAGGGTGGACTAAGAAAAACTAAATCTAAAACTGCTGTCGATCTGGTACCCTCGTCGACTACTTGCTTTATATCAGAATGACAAAGAAAAGTCCAACAATTCTCTACTTATTAAAGCGTCGCGACCAAATAGCGATAATGAAGACCACTAGATGCCTGGTAAATTGAAATCTCCCATACCACTTAGGTCGAAGGAACGTAGATTGTGAGAGTGCATGAAGTTACATAGGGTGTGCATCTGACCAATAGGAGGGCCAGGAGGTGGTAAGCAACGTCAATCACTGTCTACTTATTTTCCAGGTAAAGGTTGAACCATACTGATTCAATCTTGGGGGACCTTGAATCGCAAATGTTTTTATATCCGTATGCAAAAAAAACGCCACCGCCTTTACCGTGCTTTGTATCGGCTCTCACTATGCAAAAACCAAGGGGGGGGGGGAGGGGGGGGTTTGGTATCCTATACACCGTCATGCAGTAATGTTTCCATTACACCCACAAATTGCGCGGAGGGGAACGAAATGAGCGAAAGAAAGTTTGGAAATTTGTTAGCTAGCTGGCGCTTCAGCCAAGCACGAAGGATTACTCTAAGCATATTAACAATTCATAGTAACTGAAAGGTTGTCGAAATTTATACTTTTTTTAAATATATACTACAAGGTGCATAATTACAGTGGGCTAGTACTGAACCGATGAAAACGTTCCTAAATCCTACCTGCAAAGCTCGATTCATATTTTCATTTAATTTGGCTTTGCAGTGTACCTTGTTTATTCATTGTTAAATTTTAATTCATTACATGCCAACCATGCATTCTTATTCGCTCGTGTGCCAAACTTCAAGCTCAATCTACGTTTCGAAAAAAAAAAAATGTATCGCCCGCGTATATATTGATAAGAGACTATAAGAGATTAGAGAGTTGTATTGAAGTATAGAAATGCAGAAATAATTGCAATGTTCAAGAATTCTTCTCTTTTTTTCTTTTTGTGTGTGTGCATGAATTTCGAATATGTTCATTATGTGTACACAATCTATGTATCCACCGCATAATGCATAACGTTGTATTAAAGCATAAAAATGTATTCTTCATTATGTGTTGTTTTTTCTGTGTGTGTGCATGAATTTTGAATATATTCATTGCGTGTACTCAATAAATGTACACCCCCCTCCCCAGCTGCATAATGCTTAACGGCGCAGCAGGTGTTTGTACAAATAAATAAATAAATAAAGTGTGTGTAGAGTGGAATGCTAACATATCAATTTTATACATAAGAACTACGGTGGCCCAATGATTGATATCTGTGCTGCGCCATAATGAAAATGACCCAAGTCTGATTTTTTTCTCTCTCTCTCTCCGATATTGCGAAGGTTTTTAAAAATAATTTAAAGGGACGCTGTACTCTAACTCAAAAGTTATGAGCGATTTTCAGAAATTTTCAATGAGAAAATGGCGACGAACCAGGTCCCGCGAATAGGTGGAGATAGATGACGAACGCTCCCAGAAAAGCGCGCACCATATTCTAATTTTAAATTTTCCAAAATCGCGAATAACTTTTGAATATATAAAAAAAAAGTTTAGTTCTGAAACGTGGACATCTGGTTCGGGCAGCTAACGCTACGTTTTGGCAGAGATTGCAGCGTCCTGCGACGCGTCGTTAATCTTTGAGGTGAGAAGAACACGGTTCCCTTTTCTGTAAAATACACTTTCTTCTTTCTTAAAAAGTTTTAACAAATTAAAAAAAAAGGTATACGTTTAGTGTATACTAGTTTGTGGCAAACGTTCGGTTGCGTTCGCGTCGTGGTGAAGAAGGCTGTAGTATCATCCGTCGGGGGGCCCTCCTCCCCTGTACGAGGGAGAGGGACGACCCAGACAGAGAAAGGGGAAAAGAGGGAAAGGGAAAACGGGTTTTCGATGCTGGTCGGTCGACGCGCTCGCATTTATTATGCGTGGTGGGTGGAGTGTTGTCGGGCCCGACGAGGAGAGGGGGCGCGCATGCGTCCCTGGACACGCGCTACCTATCTCTGGAAGAGGCCGAGCTGTATCGTCGCTTCGCTTGTCGCGTGCTCTTGAATGCGTAAAAATGTCAGTGCGGCGTAAACGCAGAAGGTGTGCGCCGACAGTCACCAGCATGCTGTAGCGATACCTAGTTCTTTGCCGAATTTGTTGTTGATTTTGCTGGCTTCAAATGTGCTTAATCGAAGCAATACGTTCATGGCTATCCGTAACTACTGCGTCTTTTTAATGTGAATAAATGTAATAATAGTAATAATAATAATATTAATGATGATGATGATGATGATGATGATGATGATGATGATTATGATAAGAATAATGTTTATTACGTGTTTAAGAACAGCCGGTGGTTTTTTTGTTGAAACACGGGAAAACACTGAGACATAGACCATAAACAAGAAAGGGAAATCAAGGTGTAAAAAAGGCATAAAAAGCGACACGAAGACAGTAACACAAAATGAGTGAAGAGAAACATTAATTCAGGTAAATACACATCCAATTAGTTGCCAAAAGTACATCCACCCATTTGCTCCAGGAACGACCGTAGCAAACAAAATAGCAAAAAAAAAAAGAACCAAGAACGCCATCGACTGCGTCACAATAGCCTTTATGACACGCGACGACCTGAAGTGCTGTCGTTCAATATGTCTAGTTTTTCGGCAAAGTCATTGTAGTTCATGTGCTTGCGGGTGACACGACTCAACATTATCCGCAGGGGAATCAAATGCGCTACTAGCCATAATGCTGTAGCGTGGCACACTCGACGCAATACGTAATGATAAAATCTCAGGAGAACCAATCCTGCCGTGCAAACATTTGAAGAGAAATAAAATATCAGCAGAGTGCCTGCGGTGATACGGAGATTCGATGTTGTAGTGGCTACAAACACTGGAATAACTGTACGGCTCGTTTTGCAAGTATAGCGATAGTTAAGGATGAAAGCAAATTTATTTTAAAAGCGGTCAGTAAAGCCTCGTTTGATCTCGCTAGCCCGTTATAGACTACAGATGCATATTTCAAGCTGGTTTAGCAAAGACTTTAAACAGTGTGATGAATACAAAAGGCAGCAAGAATTTTTATAGCAGTAACAAATGTTGTCTCTGCATGAGAGTGAAAGTTTAGTTTTTAGTTGAAGTAAACAACCAAATCTTGGATTACTTCAGTCCGCGCAATTTTCTCGGGCTCATCTTCGTAGGGTAACATAATTTGTCCCGTTTTGCGACTGTAATGGAACACTTTTGTTTTAATAATAATAATAATAATAATAATAATAATAATAATAATAATAATAATAATAATAATAATAATAATAATAATAATAATAATAATTAATCAATATTTATTATAGTGCCCAGAAACAACCTTTGCGGTCTTGGTACTGGCACACTGGATGGAAATGAATACATAAAACACACAAATACAGAAGAGCAATGCACTATACAGTAACTGCACATAATCATACACGACATACACTGAGCTGAATGATACCAAAAATGCAATTTCTGGGTCTTGCGTACAATGATTAGAAATTGCAGTAATGTAAAAAACAAGTTTGAGAGGCACTGAAAACGAATAATATACGGAGCAGTAGCACAAGCACAATAAGTAGTGAAAGTCAAGTTTAGAAGTTTTACGTGCCAAATCAACAAAAGTCATTTGGCACGCCCCAGCGGAGGACTGATGACCAATTTTGACCACCTGGGGATCTTTTGATATGCAACCGAATTGCCGGTAACATGCATGACGCAGTCTCCGCAATAAGCCTCCGTCGTAACACGGGCACCTCGGCTCGGCATTCGAAGCCGCCACCTGCAGGGTTCGGTAAGCCGGCGCTTTGCCTCGGAGACACCAAGGCAGCTAACAACAACAATCAGAAGAAGAAAAAGAAGATTTTAAGCAGTCACTGACAGCCTATGAAGGTTATCTTTTGAACTACCCAAACTGATGAGAAAATGGGAATCAGGGGCGTATTCATGGGTCAGGCTTGGGGGGTCTACAGAGAGATCACGTCACGGGCGAGGCGTTTCCCAGGTCTATCTTGCTGGCCTAAAATTTGCCATGTCACCGAAAACTAAGCATTTCTTCTTACAAAAAGCTGGTGTACGTCATGTTTTTTTTTTTTTTTATTATAACTGAAGTTGACTTTGAGCGGCTTAGGGAGGCGGAGGAGTCGGTTGAGCGTTAGCTCAACAAACGTTCATTTCATAACATTAAACTTCTTGTAACCCGACGGGAACAAGTTGAACTACCCAGGGGGAAAAGCGGGTGCAGAAGGCGGCAAATCCTGAGCACTGACATCGGCGGTCCAGAAAAAGAACGAGAAAGAGAGCGACAGAAGAGCTGAGAAAGAAAGCAGACGAAAGGTTAGGCGTGCACGTCTTCGTGCTTTTTGCGCAGGAGTTGCGGTGGCATCAAAATATGCCGAGCTCTGATTAGCTCTGATTGAAAGATAGTGGGTAGACCTCAAAGTAAGCTGCCTCCAGGTCTACCCACTGCACTATCCTTCATTCAGAGCCAATCAGAGCCCGTCGTTCTGACGTCACCAGAACCCCTGCAAAGGAAGCAGACGAACTTGCGCTCCGCACAATATAGGGCGCTCTGGACCACTGATGTGTATTGTAGTAGGCTGGATCGCGAATCAAGGTTTGCTTTTGCTGGGGTCAAGTGGCACCACCGGCGGCCAATACTTGACACCAGCAAATGTATCGAACCTTTTGGGGAAAATGTGAAAAAGTTAGATATTTCTCATTTGTATTATATCTTGAAAGACCAAACATCGCCGAAGTTTGCTACGAATGGTGACAATTGTTTTTCTTTGTGTTTTGATGTCAACAACGCTTTCTACACCGAAGATTTATAGAAAAAAAAACACTTTTATATCCTTTGTTGACTTCCTCCACGGGCTCCACGAGCAATCAGTGGGGAGTCCCGCCGTCATGCAAGCAGCCAGAAAGATTTGCTTCGATGCCGCGCTCACTTTTATATATACTTTAAATTACGAAGGGTTGCAGATTGCGTTTGAGACATCAATTTTGTTTCAAAATCAAAGCGGACGATGTCTGATGACAAATCTACTCTTGCCCGCTGAAGTAACTTCTCTTTTCTAGTAACAGTCTAACAAGAAACTGCGTTCGTGTTGCGAGGTGTTTTAAGCGTGACGACAACGATTCGCAACATGTCGGGCAGACAAATTCCGCCGATGGCAGCAGACGACAGAGATTGTCACGTTGTCTGCTCCCGATCCGCTATCTAGTCTACTACAATAGAGATCAGTGCTCGGACTACTACGGCCACAGTTTCTTGTCAAGGCAAATCAATTAGTATCAAAATTTCGCCACACCCGGCGAAATTTTGATACTTAATTGATTTGCCTCAAAATTGGTTCGACACGTTAATAGACACACCTAAACTAAAAACCCAAATTAAAATCCACAAATTTTTTTTTCGGGAAGTTAATGAAGTATTAATTTTGGTTTGAGGCGCTGGGGCTCCACTGACAACACTGAAACGCAAAATAAAATGTTGTAACAGGAGGCAGTAGCGTAGAGTCAACATTACTAGAACCACTCAGTTGGGAAACTGCCAGAGAGCCTGCTTTGAAACAGCGGCTCCGATCCGTACTCGAGAACCGAGCTAATGGCGATCGCAACGCCGCCGTTTTCTCCCGCAGCGTCCACTCCGGTAACTGCACGGCTGCACGTATCTGATTCAGGTCAAGGGCAAGAAGAGGTGGCGCCATTTCGCAGGGCTATCTCTCAGTAGCTATATAAAGCAACTTTCATGTTTTAACTAGGCCCTAAAGGGTGGCGCTGTTATCGTATTTAGCTCGGTCTCCGTGGACGCCAGCGGTCCAGGTCTCGTGGGTGAGTTTCCAACTGAGTTTTTTAGTAACGTTTTGTAGAGTTAATATAATAGTCTAGAGGCAAAGGTCCCATGCATCCGAGCCGCTTAGGAACGGCTGGGCTATAGACGCGGACATCGATGGTCCCAGTTGGTGCTCCTGATGGTCTCATATCACTCAGCTACGCGCTTAGGCGCACAAAAAAGCAGCAAGACATCGCCTGTAAGGTCTGTACCTCGTTAGTTTCTAGCTTACTTTGCAGAAAAACTCTGGAGTCGCGCATTTTATCAAACTAAATCCAGTTGACGAGCCCTCGAGCAACTTCTCAACTTGTGGCGGCAAACATATACAAGTCCCGCCTTGTGATTCATTGCTAACTTCACTAGTCAGTGTCGCTAGTCAGCAGTCAGTAGTCATTAGCCAGTCAGCATGTACATATACTAAGTCACTCCTTGTGTTTCTAACTTCAATTTATAACTTCACTAGTCAGTGTCATTAGTCAGTAGTCACTAGTGAGCAGCGACTGTAGTAAGTAGTCAGTCAGTGTGTACATATACTAGGCCACGCCTTGTGTTTCTAACTTCACTGGTCACTAGTCAGTGACCAGTGACTCCTTGGTGCTGCATTCTCCATAGTGTTCCAACTCTGTGAAAGCTATTCTCGGCGTCAACTATTTTGTACTACATCACCGAGGCGTAGCTTCCACAGTACTCCAACCTCGTCAAAACTATGCGGCCTGCAAGTTCGTCTGCTTTTTGCTCACCTCGTAGGTTTGTTTACTGCCAAAAGCACGTCCACGCGCTTTTGTTTCTCTCCGACCTCAACCACCAACGGCACACGCTTTTGGCTGCCTCGTCATCGCGCTTTCCCTACGCGTGTCCTCTGTGTTGCCTTTCGATTGGCACGCTCCTCCTCGCATTACGGTGCGCGAAATACACATTTTTGATTGGGTGTGCAAGTACCGGTTCGAATCGAGAAGCGCAGTGTCATCCCTATAGCTTTAACACAATTAAGAAAACTTGTTGGTATGGCTTTCCCTTCCACTGCCAAGGCTACGAACGACGCAGTGCTATTCGATTCGAGCCGGTATTCGCACACCCCTAATTTTTGAACGCTTTCATACTTCGTTTCAGTTTAAGTCTAAACGCAGCCGACACTACGAGGTAATGAAACCGATCAAGCAATGTTCAAAGCGTGAGTCACTAGGCCTTTTACGTTTACGTTTGGCTCAGCGCAATGATAGAACACGTATACGGAAACATGACGGACACCATGATCGTGCGCTTTTGACGCTCCCTGATTGGTCCCCTCAGCTTATAGCGTCGCGAGCGCGAGCCAATGAGACGCGAGGGGAAGCCAAGTACTTTTGCAGCAGCGCGTGGCTGCAGCGCTATATGGACGTGACGCTGGCCTTTGGCAATGTAGCACGAAATAGTTGACGCCGAATATGCCGGGTGTCTCAGTGGCGGCCAGGCTCTTTCAGTCGACCGCGAAATTCGGTTTCTGAACCTATCGCGCTATGGTTTTGTGCACCGTTGCCCACAGCTGGTGCATTGTTTCTATAAAATTTGCAAAGAGCAAGCTTACTTAAGGAAAAAGAAAAAAAGGAAAAGGCTTAACGCCTATGGAAACCTCGGCGAAGCCACCGGTCGTCAAACAATTGATTGAAGACTGGTGGCTTCGCTGGGTTTCCATAGGAGTTAAGACTTTTTTCTTTCTTTACTTTTTCTTCACATAAGTTCGCTCTTCGCAAAGTTTATAGAAACAATGCACCAGCTGTGGGCAACGGTGCACAAAATCATAGCGCGATAGGTTCAGAAACCGAATTTTGCGGTTGATTGAAAGAGCCTGGCCGCTTTTTGAGACACCCGAAAGTATGCTTTCACGCGTCAATTGTTTTGTGAATCGTTCTGCGGCGTTTTTATAGGCTAATGTCATTGTCTGATTGGCTGCGTAGTGATAAGAAACTGGTTGAGAATCCACTCGCCGTTGCTTAAGCTGTCCTTAACTATGGGATTACACCAAGGTAGCAGATTTATTCGAATTTATCGCATGAAATATCTAGAAAAGACGTAGAGTTGACACGTATTTAAAGCAGTTTCCGTTAAACTATTCTACCCTCCGTAAAAAAAAGAAAAGGAAATTACGGTCTTAATAAAATTAAACGTGACATATTTTTATTATCATCATTACATTATATCACAAAAAGGCACACGCTTTAAGGTATTTTCAAATAAATAGACACTGGAAGCCAGTGTACAAAAAAAATATCCATAAGAAAACAGAGAAGAAAAAAGTTGTGGTACTAATAATTTAATGGTAATTTTATTATATTTATAATAAAATAATGAAAAAAAACCTCGTATTCTCCCTTTAGTCCCTCGCTCCTTTAAAGGAGCGAGAGGCTTAATGGAGGATAAGAGTTATTTTTCTTTTAGTAATTCCAGTGCAGCAGTGTCTTTGTAGTTTGTGATGAGTCTAGAAAAAAAGGCGTGTATCTGTTTCTGCACGTTTGCATCTTTGTGTACCTTAACGTTCCTCGAACGAGTGTAGAATGTTTTCTTGTGAACAACAACGACAAAAAAGGGAGCTGGTGAGGCTGTCGATTTGACCAAGCAGACATTTTTTTTATAAACCATCCCGCAAAAATTAAGATCTTCAATATAATTTGTGCCCGTCGTTTTTTCCAGTGGATTTGCCGGAAAATAGACACAACCATCGAAAAATACCCACATAAAAAGAAAACGGCGCACTTTTTTTTTTTACAGGAAAACTTTTTTGATGTTTTTCTGGAAAGAGCTGCTAGCTAGCGCTTGACCGTAACACTCGTGAAAGAGTTAATTTTGTGTATAGTTCCTTTCAAAAGAGTACAACTTGCTGGTGATCTCTCGCCCCCTCGAACGTGAGGCGGTACAGCAATTCCAGTGAACCAGCTCAAGCTGCTTTTCTCAGAGCAAGCGCAGCTAAAGCTCAATTCCCTAGCAAAAGTCGGCAAGCCGGTCAACAATTACGCCAGCTCATCGAAACGAAGTTTGGTGTGTCGAAGACCTTATTTGCCGTTTTCTTTTGTACAGCCTAATCTGCCCAGTCCCCAATTCGCACAAATAGGGCATAGACAAAAAACTAAAAAGAAAAAAAAAGTTTCAACTGATAGAAGCGAGAACTTCAGGACAACACTTCCCAGAAAAACAGATATACACAAACGTCAGCACAGAAAACGGGCACAAACGCACTGCCAAAGAAATTGAGACAAACAAACTTAATGCAATTCGGTAAAAAAAAAAACAAGTACGCGGTTAGATTGTAACGGACATATAAGCCAAAAACTCTGCAGCTTTCTCTGGGCTAGACGTTGAACCGCTGATAATAGACAACACAGTACAAACAACGCTCTACACAAGTTATCGTTTAGTATTGAAAGGGGCCTAATAGATACGTAGTAAGTGCACAGAAATAAAAAAGACCAACTTGATCAAATACACACAGATATATATTTATATAGTATACATATCAAAGACTCGGCGCGTCGACAGTTTCACATCCACAAGTACGCGCGAACACGCACATACACATATAAAGACACATATAAACACGCAATCCTTAAGGCCAGTTGGCCCTGCCAACAAGAAAAAAAGGGAAAAAAATAATAGAAGTTTAGAGAAGAAAGAGTTCATATCAGCTAAAGAAGGAAACAAGCCATTTCGCGTCCAGTGCTTCAAAACGAACTGCAGACATCTCACGCCGAAAAAGAGGTAAAGGTTTCCTGCTGGCAGCAGCAACTCGGAGATGACTGCTCTGCTCTCCCCAAAACGGGAAGGGACGGGGAACATTCGGGATGAGAGGGAGAAAGAGACAAAAGGAGAAAAGAAATGGAGGGAGAGGGAGTCAGGATCCCCTCTTTGTCTGTCCACATACAGTCTGCCCACCTCTCTTTCCCCGATCTCTCCCTTCTTTCCCTAGTGTTCTAGCAAGTCCACCCTCAAGCAAAACGGGGCTTGATTCAATTACGAGTAATTGCATTAGCGTTAATTAGAGTTCCGTCAATACGAGACCCAGGGACCTCCCCCATTGCTAACGTCCCCTGGGGGAAAGAGGGAGAGAGGGGAAAAGCAGAGGGGAGCGGAGGAGGTGGACGGAAACAAGAATGAGGACACATGGGGAATATGGCCGCAGGTATATAGGGGACCTTCCTCCCCAAAAGGGAACAAGTGTATTGTGGAAAGGCGCAGTGCCGTTCGTCGTGTTCTTTTGTCTGTTGAGATAGGGGCAAAGTCGGACTTCTCAAACTTTTCGGCAGTTCGTGTTTTTGTTTTTTCGTTCTAGGTAAGTCCCAGAGGGTGGGCCGAAGCCTGCCAGGTAAAGCAGAAAGGCGAGGAATAGGTTTCTTGCTGTTGTAGTTGTTATGTGCCCAGACTTCGGCATGCCGGGGCCTCACTTTTAACCTGTGGCCCCTTAGTCGCGTCACGTCAAAGTGCCCGTTCTCTGGGCAACGTGTTCTGCTGAAGCAGGGTCAATGAAAGTGACGCCAGTAACGCTCTTTTTTAACGTGTATGGCCTCTGTGTAGCGTCTAGCGAGGCACTGAAACGTGACATGTGGCCCAAGAAGGGGTTTACAAAAGTGGCACAAAGGTCACAGGTTTTTTAGAGTGACGAGTTGCGAAGGAACGGGGAGACAACATTGCCATGGAGTGTTAGCCTTTTTTTTTAGTAGCATTCACTCTTCACGTTACTGTATGAACAACATGAAGTACTAGTGTAAATAGATTTATTTTCGCGGGCTCAGTATTTCGCGAATTAAGCGAAGTGAGAAATTTCGTGAAAACTTCCTGGAGCACAAAATTTCGCGAATGTGGGTGATCTGCTATGTATCTGTTACTTTAGGGAAACATATTCGCCGGTACTATTTTTCGCGATATTATTCATGTCGCGAAAATTGCGAAAATAAGGTCCTCGAAAAAATTAAGTCATTTACAGTATATAGTATTAGTACTTTTTTTTATGATGGATGGGCCAAATACTGGCGAAAATGCATAAAAATACAACAACATACTTCGAAATTTTTTCATGAGAAGGGTGTTCAAATGCGGGATGCTGACTGGCTTGCTGGATGGATATTTTATAATGCTCAAAAACTATTACTAATTTTTCTCTCATAGCTCCCAAATTTAACCCCCAGTTAAAAAAAAAAGAAAAAGCAAGGTCCGTGTTTAAAAGAAGAGTGTGGTTTATAAGTAACGAAAATCAGGTGACTAAAAATTAAATTGCGATTTTAAAAATAAATTTTTTGGCGTAAGCTAGACGGGTAAAACACAAGACAGAGCATTCAGTGCGAGCTAAATTTCAAATGTTAAAATGAATCAAAAAAGCATTCAAACAAAAAATATGTGTCATTAGTGCGACTTTTTTGTAAAACAAAAGCACGCCTACAACACGTAAATATTGCTACCCTGCCTGTTTGTTTTAGAACGCAGCTCTTAGGCGCCCATTTCCGGCGCCGACGTCGGCGTCGACGTCGGCGTCCGCGTAACTACGCGCGTTCCATTATGAAACTTCACAGTTTTCCCGCTAAATATAGCGGGAAACTAAATTGGTGTTGAGGTCACGCGGCGTCAATTTCTCCACTAAATTTAGCGCAGAAATTTTTTGCTAAGTTTAGCGGAAAAGTTTGCGAAACTTTCCCGCTAAATGGGAAGCGAGGAGGGAGAGAAGGGCACGGAGGGGAAGGAGAGACATACCCTCCCCTCCTCCTCCTCAAAAGCTGCGCTCTAATTTTGCATAAAAAAAATTGTAAACGTTTTTTTTTGTCTTTTTTTTCGGCTTTTTTTATGAATATTGCGAACAAGCCGGGGCAGGCTTCATGGTCTTGACATAAGACGGGCATCGCGAAAAAGACTGCCCAAAATTGTATGTGATGTAAAAATGTATTCCAAATATCTCTTTTTCAGTTTAAAATACATTCGACAATTCCATTCCCTAATTTGCAATTGAATATGAAACACAAAATATTCGAAGCATTCAAATACCCATTTCAAATACTTGCATCGAAATACAGCTAACGGGGTTGAGCGTGCATTACAGAATAAAATAAAAGTATTTCTAAACCTTACAAATCTGTTCACTGTAGAAAAACCGGTTCACACATCTATCGCAGCGCTAAATCAACGCTAGGAACAGCGCTCATTCAGCGCTAACTTGAACAAAACTTAACACTGATGCAGCACGCTGTACCTCTAATGTAGCACGAAGTCAGCGCCGCAAAAGAAAGGTCGGCACTATTTGCAGCGCTGACTAAAAGCACTGAGGTCGAGCTGCGGTATGTGTGAAGAGGCCTTCATGGTAACAGTGAGGCGTCGTATAGTGTCACCAACGCAGCATTTAAATTATTTCGACCTAAAGCAGAAATACAATACACCAAAGAGCGCACTTTTGTTTTATTAACACGTCATTCCGCAACAAACGTTAAGTTTCAGTTGCGCGCTTCCTCGTTTTGTAAACCAAATCTTTTTTTTTTTTTAGATTGCAAATCCTTGAAAATTTATCTGTTGGGTATACTCTTATGTTGACTCGTTAAAAGGCCAAAACGTCTGCCTTAGTTTCGCGAATGATTTCATCTAAACTCGCGTTCGATCGGCGATAAGACGAGACCCAGCCGAAGGCGGACGCATGCAGCACTCGCTTTTTCAAACTGACCCGCGTTAGCCTTCTTTATGTGAAGCCGAAAATTCAGCAAAGCGGCCCTGCTGCCTAAGGCCTGGTTCACACTTACAGCTAATCCGCTGCCGCCGAAGCGGAATCTGCCGCGGCAATGCACAGTGGACGCTACGCCCGGCGGCCGAATTCTTGCAGATTCGCCCGCCGATTCGCAAGTGTGAACCAGGCCTAAGGCCTGGTTCACACTTACAGCTAATCCGCTGCCGCCGAAGCGGAATCGGCCGCGGCAATGCACAGTGGAAGCTACACCCGGCGGCCGAATTCTTGCAGATTCGCCCGCCGATTCGCAAGTGTGAACCAGGCCTTCGAGATGTCGGCCAAGGCTACCGTGTCTCGCGGACCCTAGTCCGCACTCAGTGCCTATACTCCGTTCACCCTTAAGCCGGGGTCCCACTGCTTATACATCATATACACAAGACAGTGTGAAAACGCGAGTCAGCGCAAAAACCGTGGTTCGAATGCCGCGCGCTAAGTCTTCTCTTTCAACTCATTGTCATGCGGCACTCGAAGCACGGGTTACCAGGTGAGTCGCCTTCGAATCAGTATGCAGACTGTCTTTTGAATGAAGTATAATGCCCGTGTCCCACTAGAGCGACAGACAGAAACAAACGACAGCGACAAGTCTCAAACCAGAGTGTTTCGCGATTTGAGAGGCTTTGTAGAACAAAGCAGGCTATGCTCAAACACGAGGATCATGCACGCGAGGGTATCTTTGGCAGGCTTGCAATCGCTCGTGCTTACTTCACGAGCACTGAACGACTACACGCCTGCCAAAGGTACCATCACGAGCATTCTGCATGGGTTTGAGGCTTGTCGCTGTCTTTTGTTTCTGTCTGTCGCTCTAGTGGGACACGGGCATAAGCAATGTGACCCCTGTTTTAAGCTGAGACTGCAGCCGATGCCACAAGCACGAGAGCTCGAGGTCGCTGCTTCGAAGCGTTCGTCAGCAGAACGAACGCTCGCGCTAGAAATGCGCGTCTCAAAGCCAGGAGCGCGGGCTAGCTCGCGCTTGTAGCTTTGACTCCAGTCTAAGCTTAAAGACCGATTCGCGCTTTCCACTTTTCTCTCGCTTCCTTCTCTCCCCCTTCTACCCTGTCCACCGTTGCCTGTTTCCTCCTCTCCCATGGTGAGGAGGATATTCTGCCGTGCAGAATCTTGGGTCTGGTCGTCGGCTTTTAAGGGTGAACGGAGTATAATCTGAACGTGAAAATTGTCATACGCAGCACACCTTGACAAACGCCTGCTGTACTAGCTGACAAAAAAAAAAGAAAAAAAAAAGAAAGAGCTTGTGCCATACATAATTCATAAAAACATACTCTTTCATTCACATAAATTGTGACTTCGAGTCATAATGAGCGATCTAGAAAAAAATAATCTTCGTGTAGTCCATCACCTGTGTAAGTACGGGTAAAATTTCACCTTTGGAACGTTATAGTCCGCGGACTATGGTTCTGAAAAGACGTATACTCTTCGGCCTTGTAATTTGCTCAATTCTATCCGTTGATCACAGTGATTGGCTTACTGCGTGTCATGCGGGAAAGCGGACGCGCGGGCATTTTTTATAGCCCAATAACAAGAGAAATTTTTTTTATTCGAGTGTCACATCAATATGAAGCGCGCAAAAGCCAAAACGTATTCTATAACAAACGATTTGGAACGATAATGAAATAATACGTACACAGCTCGACGCGACGCTGTTACCGCTAACAATTAATTCCCGGATTTTGTTTTTTTTGAAAGGTGATGACCAAAAAAGAAATGAAGACGTTTACAATTTTTGTAATGCCTAATTAGAGAGCAGCTCTTGAGGAGGAGGAGGGGAGGGTACAGAGGGGAGGGTAGGCCCCTCTTCCTTTCCCCACAAAATTTAGCGGGGTAATATTTTCCGCTAAATTTCGCCGGAAACTTTTCCCGCTAAATTTATCGGGAATATTGGCAATGCTAGTTGTGTATGAAGTCACTGACGTCACGTGTGACTTCACGAGGGTAACGTCCTGACGTTACCCTCGTGACCCTCGTGAGGGTAACCCTCGTAACCCTCGTGAGTGTAATTCCTCCTGACACTCGTGAGGGTAACCTCGGGACCCTCGTGAGGGTAACCTTCGTAACCTTCGTGAGCGTAACCCTCCTGAAGGTAACCCTCGTAACCCTCGTATTCCTTACGAGGGTAACCCTCGTGACGTCACAGGTGACGTCACTTGTGACGTCATTATGGGAAACGTTCCATAATGCAACGCGCGATTACGCCGACGGCGACGCCGACGTTCAAGCCGGAAACGGGTGCCTAAGAGCTGCGCTCTGAAAACAACTGGAGTGGTTGGAAGTGCTCATTCGAGGCAGTGAGCTAAGCAGTGGGATTTAGAGCCCATCAACGCCGTTTCAAAGCAGTAACTTGGGTTCGCGCTAACGTTGTCGCGTCAGCTATCGAATCAGCTTAACGCGTGGGTCACTAAGAGGTTAGAGGGGCAGGTTCACGTTGCTTGAACCGTGATTTGTCCGCCGGCGTTCTTATTGACGCTATAGAGCTATTATGAAATATTCTGGACTCGCCCTCCGTAGGGGCATTCAACTGCTTTCTGTAGAAGCCTGTTCTTGATGACATATTGTTTGTTGAGCTTTAGTCGATAAAGAAGAAAAAAATACCAGTTCTAGACGGCAAGAGATTCCTAGTAAACTCGCAGCGACAGAAATACACGGGCGCTAATTTCTCTCGGGGAAACCGTCCTTTGGTCCCTACCACCTTCGTAACATTTGACCAATGAAAATAATTAGTTGCGTGAAGATTCCGAACGTTACTGTCATTGCTCTTTTTAGTGGCGCGTTGTACAATGTATTTTGACACAAGCGTCAAATCTTCGGTTGTAGGAGGCGTAATAAAGCAACTGTTGTTTTAAAACACCGTCTGACGGCGCTTCCTGGTGTCTGCTCCAAGGCACAGAAAAAAGGGGCGTGTCACGATCTTTGATTATATCTTTAATAGGGATATCTGCCGCCCATGAGTTTTTAATGTTTAGAGCTTGTAGATTGATTTATCACCACAAACAGACGATCTCAGAATCCACTTGAGTCCCCCTTTAAGCGGTCGGCGACTTTATGTAGAATGTTTCAAGTCAAAGTGCGTGCTTTTGTTTATCAGTCTCGTTTTATAAGTGACAGCGGGAATACGACTCGGCAATAACGGATGCCCAAAATAACCCGGACATCGCAAAGACTGTTACTAAGACGCGACTCGGCGAGAACCTCCCGACAGATGACGCCACCCACCGCCCCTCGGGACTAGAGAGAGGCTCATCTGTACGCGCGCCTGCGTAAAGCACCCGCACCCACGCGCATGCGCGGTATGTCGCGCGCGCACATGAGCGCGTCTATACTCTTGAAAGCGCGTCTCTTCGTGTGTATGTGTGTGTGGGCGCATGTGTGTGCACGCCTGTGCAGTGGTATGTTTGTGGACGCGCCTGGGAGTGTCGCACGAGGCGGGCCACGGCGTAGAGAAAGCTTGAGTCGCTAATTGAATTAGTGCCCGGGAGTCCCCGCGCGCCTGCTCGTATATATCCATGTATTTGCACGCGCACAAACGTAGGAAAGCTCCGGAGCGGGCGGTTGGTGGGCTTAGCGTTGGCCCCAAAACCCGAAACTCGCTGCTGTCAACGGCACTTATTTCGGCAGAGTGCGCCGCGGGAGAAAACCGCCCGTTTCGCTTTGGAGGACACGACCGAGCTCTGTACCCCGTTTCACCTTTACGATGAACCGCTGTTAACGCTGCACTAGCCATCCCAGCCAATCGAGCGCCGTGAATTTGTCACGTGACTACGTATCTCGAGCGTCGCTGTTTCTCCTCCTGAAAATCACGTGACACTCACCATGACATTGGATTGGCTGGGATGGGGCGTAGCGTCCGTTGTGGTACATCGCAAGGGGAAACGATGTATGTGGACGCGTTGGGTGAAAGGGGCGTCTCCTATGGTAGCGAAAAATATGCCGGAAGTAGATCCCTCGCTGAGGTCGCACGTTACAGCCATTACAAAGTACAGCTCTTGGTCTCTTAGATCGGGATTTCAAAAGCATCACATGTTGACTTTAAGAGGTCAGCTGTGTAATTGACGGGCGCATTGAAACGATCGATGCAGAGAAATGACGTAACGGACGGATGTGACTTCATGGGCGGAGCGTTACCCAGATCTATTTCGTTGACCTAATATTTGGCATGTCGCCAAAAACTAAACAGTTCCTTCTAAAACAGCTGGTGCATGTAGTTTTTACCATAGAAAAAAAAATGTAGGGGCCTCATGGTCGACAGAGCCACTCGCCATGCTTCAGCGTTTCACCAACGCCAGAAACAACGCCAATAACTAAGCGTCTGCTTGAAAACAAGTGGCAAAAGTGGCAGACGCTGTTCATTAACGTGGCGGACCGTGGCTTACCGGAAGGGAAAATACATTCCGTGGAACCTCCATCTAGCCGAATCGAGCAGCGGTACTGTGCAGTGTTCAAACGCAAATGGGACGCCGCCTGTAAAGCGTGCTTTGCCTGCCTCACACCAGAGTACAGAGGCAGAGCCGACTTGCTCAAACGCGGTATCGATCGGATCTACGAACTCCAGAACATCGTACGCATGTTCACAGCACGACCTACTGTAATCCCTGACCCGCCCACAGAATGGCTCCCCATGGAAGACGCTGTCACCAATGAAGTGCCTCGCCTCCAGTGGAGTTGCCGACAAAACGCTGGGAAAGAAATGTCGCGCGGTGTAAGTTTTGTAAGCACCAACAGAAATGCGTGACGCAGAGAAACGACGTCACTGAAGCATCACGATGACCCGCCGGTTGATGCAGTTCAAATAGTAACTCCCCTTCACCACCGTTTATCGTCGTCTGCAATGCCGCTAGGACGCGGATAGGAACGCTGCGCGTCGGCATCTGTTTTCGCCTTCGTCCGTCTGCTATTCTACCCTCGTCTAAAATCTTTTACAACGCTGAAAAGACTCGACCATGAAAGCAGCGTTCAAGCGTTTCATCATGCGCGACCCACGGTTCTATACAAACGTTTGTCGATGCGCGGTAAAAAGCGGACGAGAAGACTAAAAAAGGCAAAAAAGATATGCAGTCATTTCAGCTTTTATGTTCATGTTGTTGGTTTTCTTTTGCATAGATAGCATCCGCGAGCAAGGTGAGTGAGCGTCATGGCGCACACTGTAAACGTGACCTAAAAATGTTCGCTTTGGCAGGCCAAGTGCACTGCAAAACTTCAGAACTAATGGATTTTCGAAGCAAAATAATGGGAACATAGAAAAATTTGATATGCGAGCCGAAGGCCCGACTGCCTACAGTAAAAATGGCTCGCAAATTCTTACCTGTGTAGGTATCTCCTCCGTAATAAAACCATGGTTGCAATCACAACTGTTGCACAATTCCCAGAACCTCGGGGCCGCTTTCACGGAAACCAACATCTTTATAGGGAGTATTCACTGGGCGCCATATTTGTGTGTGCTGTTTAGGGCGCATGCTCAGAACGCGCTCACATTAATAGGCTGCTAAGATGGCCAATCCTGAAGGTGTGCAATGCAGGTTGCAAAATAACTGTGGAAGCTTGCCATGAGCACGCGCCCAGCAGTCGCGCACACAGCTAGTGGCCGCCACGTGAATACCCCCTATTCAACACCAACACGCGCAAAGTAACAAATCAAGCCAGATCCAGCAACATAGTTGACGTGACCGCTAGGCTTAGGTCAGCCCCGCTACGAACCCAAGCACCCGCACAGCGCTTCTGAAAGCGTGGGACGCTAGGCTTAAGCCAGCCCCACTGCGAACCTATAGGCACCCAGACAGCGCTCCCGAAGACGCGTACTTGCGACGCTTGTTTGCTGCAAACTAGGTCAATTGAGGGCGTCTTCCTCCAAACTCCACGGTGAACGCAGTACGACTCGCACTCATGGAAATGAGGAGCTCAACGACCTGCGCTCATTGAGCACGCCGCAAACTCCGGCAGCTATGTCTGTTATCCTTTGAAGCCGAATTGGAAAGGCAATCGCGGGATATTTTTGAAAACAATAATGATTCTATAACTATATTGTTTGTTTCTAAAACATAAAAAAAAAGATTTTCCATAAATATACTATTACGGCACGGAGAGACAATTTTACAACCAACATTTCACACGTCAGTCATCTCTCCAACCAGTGAAAGCCGAAAAAAAGGTGCCTAGTTTTGTAAGCACCGGGCGGGGCTTAGAGCAGGGCTACCTGCGCCTTAATTGCGACTGACGGCGTAAATATTGCACATAAAAACATTGTAAAAAATATAAGTATATATAATTTGTCCTTGTAATTTTTTCAGTTTTATTTTCGTGTCTTTTAAAAGCCGGAATCACACTGTTTATACGTCATACAAAAGACAGTCTGCATGCAGATTCGAACGCGAGTCACCACGAGATCCGCGCTTCGAATGCCGCATGGCAGTGAGTTCAAGGAGAAAACCTGGCACGCGGCATTCGAACCACGGACATTGCGGTGACTCGTGTTAGCAGACTGTCTTTTGTATGATGTATGAACAGTGAGACCGCGGCTTAAGGCTCGTTCACACATTTGCGACTGCTTACGACAGAGTGCGTTTCGACCTCTTGCTATCTCTTACCACGAGAGAACAGGCTAGCGCCATCTATTGGGCAACCTGGGTTAACACTCGCGATTTCTGTATATTTCCTTTTTATTTATTTTTTTCGAGCATCATTATTTTATCAATTGCTTGGGAAACGTTTGACAGTGTTACAAACGACAATTTCTCATAAATAGTATACGTACACTCGATGTCGCAGACACCCGCAAGACCTTCGCTCTAGTGAAATACAGTTCCAGGGACACCTCATAGGTGACGCCAGCGTGCCAGTGTGTTCTCTAGAGAGCCTAGATTGAAGAGAGGATTCAACTCGGACCGTGGGGGAGCGGTTGCAATTTAATGGAGGGAGCCTCCTGCTAAATTATTGGTCGCAACAGCGCATGCGCCTCATTGTTACGTGGCGCAAAGGAAAGCAGGCGGAGACGCTTGCAACCGATCAAAGCACGCTTCAAAACAGGGGCAGCTGAAGATATTTAAACAAGTGTATTTTACTATACATCAAGAGCTTAACGCTTGCTTCTCTTTTCCCGTCCAATGCAGGTCTGGTTCCAAAACCGGCGGGCCAAGTTCCGCAAGCAGGAGCGGCTCAACCAGCAGAAGCAGTCGTCGGCTTCTTCGTCGTCGGGCTCCGACGCCGGCGTGACCACGTCACCCATCAGCACGACGGCGGACTCGACGACACACACGTCGTCGGCCAAGGACTCGAAAGACGTCAAGGTCCTCTTGCAATCGCAGGACGTCAAACACCTCAACGGTACGCGTCGGGCTCGAGTCTCCTGTTTATTAATTCGCGACGTTGGGAAGGTGAGAAGGGGACGTCGTCTGAAAGGGTTTGCCATCAGTCGTAACTGCGCAAAAACATCAAAATCGACACTAATACATACACTCGAAAAAAGGGTGTATTGGTATTGGCCTCGACATCGACCTAGAGGTGGCGCTACTGTCGCGCTATCATCATCATCAAAGCGGGAATAGAAGCACGGCCGCCCCATAGGCTCTCCACGTTCGCGCGCGAGACGGCGTAGATTCTTGCGTTTATTTTGTCGCATAGTGTCGGTGGAAAAACAATTATAGCGGAAAATGGTGCAGTACCGTCCGGTGCTTTAGTGAATATGGAATTGTGTTACCAGTGTACGACATAAATTTAAATATTCGCTCGTGGGGATGCGTCGTCTGCTCTAGGCAGACGTTGGGAAGCATGGATCACCACAACGGATGCCTGTCTCCGGGTGATCTGCTCTATTTATGTATATATATATATATATATATATATATATATATATATATATATATATATATATATATATATATATATATATATATATATATATATATATATATATATATATATATATATCTTCTTTTTTTTAATATATGTATCGGTTTACCAGCGTGGGAGTTCTACAAAACATTGAATTCCGACCCGGATAACATAATAATGGCTCTGTGGGCTGTGAAAACGCAGGTTCGATGGATTTTTTTTTAACTTTTAGCTTTTGCAGTAATATAAATATTTAACATGAAGAGAAGTCAGTGCTGTATCGAAAATTGCCGTGCTATTAAGTTCCTCTGCAGTCAATGTTTCCCTTTACAGTGCCATGGGGTAAGTCTTTCGGAGTCGGAACAATTCTACTACGTTGCGATGAGGAGAGAGTGCCTCTTCTAGTTACGATCCGCAAACTGCACGTTGGCAGCACAACTGAAACAAGTGAAACAGACTGTTCTAATATATCTGCCGCGAGTGTAATGAACAAGTGTAACCGTGTAACGCAGCGACGTTGGTGTTATTAAATTATCTTCCCTGTAGTGTGGGTTCACCCGCTTCAATCTTCTTGGTGAGTGCCGCGGACGTCAATAGGCTAATATTATAAGTTTATGGCTAAATAATCTTCTCTTCAAACACAGTAGACTCTGCGACTCCAGCAAACAACCCGCTCCACGATACAGATAGAGTCGGCCGCAGCGACACTCTTTTACTGAAGAAGGCTAGCGACCTTCACGAGACTTTCCGATCACCCTCCGCCCTCAGCTAACGCATATCGGGACTGGGCAGTTCATCGATTAATCTTTAGATTATTCCAGTAATGCTCTGATTGCGATTTTTTTTTGCCGTTTAATCGAAATCTTGTGCTGGAGAAAGTCAGCAAGAAGTAAAAGACGTCTCTCCTAATATTTCTGACGTCTTTGCCTTTTATGACACAGGCTTGCACGGTAAACCACTTCAACGTGCTTGTGATTGTCACCGAGGGTGATTATACTGTTCAAATAATAACTTAAAATTTACTTCACATTAAATGGCTTCCCGTGTTCATATTTAGGCGTCACAACGAGAAGTTTAAAATTGAAATGCAATGTGCCATTTATGACATAGTAAAAATAGTAAAAGATGTGTAGTTTTAACTTCTTTCATGCAATATGACCGGCGAAAAATCAACGAACGGATTTATGTTTTATGAAAGCTATTGCTCCTGCGAGAAAACAGAAATACGTGGGACAAGCGGTTGTATACGAACCAACACACTAAGAATACGGAAGCTTCCGACTTAATAATAATCGCTTTGCTGTATTTTCACGCATGGGAAACGATACAACACAACCTTTACTAAGAAGAAACGACAATGAAAACATCAAACATTTAATAAGAAGGGTCAAGCTCAGCCAGAAACGGGCTTGTGTCGTCGATGTCCACACTTCTGAACGTGCGCCCGTAGCAGACGACGCACGGCGGTATCCCCGCTTTCGCAAGTTTCCAATTTCGGCCGTACGGTGGCGACACGGTTCGATCTCGAGGCTTAAGCATAAGCTTAAATGGTAAGACAAATTGGCTAGGTGGCGTAAGCTACCGCCCGATCCAAAGGGCTCAGCCGTATTCATCCATCCATCCATCCATCCATCCAGGCGAATACACCCTTTTGTCCCATATAATACACCCCAAAACTTCAATTCGACGTACAGCGCCCTATACAGTCGAACAGACGGCCCCAAATTTTGCGAGGGGCTTCATAGCCGTGTGGTACAACTCATTAAAATAGCTAATGTAAGTGTAACTGACAAAAACAAAATAATCTTTTTTTTTTACCCTACTGTAAAAACTCGGTGTTTTCTTTCTTTGGTCTTTGATACGTCCTTTAGCTATTCAAAAAGTTATATCGGACCGTTATCAAACCCCCGTAAAATTTGGGGCCGTCTGTTCGACTAATGGGCGTTTTACGTCGAACTGGAGTTTTGGGGTGTATTATATGGGACAAAAGGGTGTAAGGTGATACCCTTTTTTTTTTTAGAGTGAAGCGATACGCGGATTACTGGAAACGACATGGCGTTTCTTGGTTGCCGTGATCAATTTTATGGGTCGCAAATAATGGCTAGAATTACGGTATAGACCAGGGGTGGCCAGGCTGACCCGGCCTCAGAGCCGCAAACAGAACCACGAAACTTCCACGAGCGGGAGGGGGGGGGGGGGGGGCAAGGCAAACTTTTGTTCAGGGCTAAAAACAAATCTCGGACTACTTTCAATTTATCCGAGTCAAAAGCAGTTCAACTGTGTACGTAAGGTAGCAGTAGCATAAGACTAACGAACCGCAACCTGTCTTTCGATATCAAACGCGTTCCATTTCTCTACTTGGGGAAGTGCTCGTGTGACCGGGAGGGAGCCGCGAGCCGCACTTTAACACGCGAAGAGCCGCATGCGGCTCGCGAGCCGCAGCTTGGCCACCCCTGGTATAGACACTCAGTGAAAGTACTTGGTGTACATTTATCCTTCGCCATCTAACTGAGTGAAAGCAGAGTATAGACTTGTATACCTATTTTGATCAAGAGATGATAAAACAAGTTTCGCAAACTTCGCACGCATTCACTCAGTTGAGCGATGCGTGTTCATCGTTTTTCTTTTGCATTCTGGCTTCTCCTCTTATTACCTATCTCATCGACATCGTTGGGAGCCAAAACACGGCTCTTCAACAAGACAACAGCGCGAGCGTTCCACCATCACGTATCGCCTGTTATTCGGTGTAGTGAAAGCGAACAGGCGGAAACGAAAGTAAGAGGTGCTTGCGGATGGATCTTTTGGGGACTCGCGGTGAGCTACGTTCTCTTCAGCTTCTCGGCTTTTTTCTTTTAGAATTAACGTGCCGACTTTGAATGCACTGTTACCACTACTCCAGGTTCATTGGGACTGGCAACCTGAAGTTGTTTTTAGTCGTTATTTCTATCGTTTTTTTTTCTCCATTTCGATATAGCAATACGTCACCCACATCGAAACAACGGCGTATTTTTGCTGACGTTGCAAGAGGATAAAACTAAAGCAAAACAAGGTAGGAGCAAACACTATAAAAAAATGCTTCAATATCCATCCGACGGGCTCTGAGGCAACCAGAAACACTGCGGGTTTCCATCGCTTCGTATCAAGATCATCTGTCTCCTTCATTCTCTCTTTCTTTATCTTTCCCCGTCTCGTCTTTTACACTCAAACAAAGACACAAAAGAAAGAAAAGGGTACAACTCACAAACAAACACAAAACAAGCTGGCGCGTTACAAATTCACGAAGCACGCCCGAAGCTAATACGCCTTGCCGCCGACCCGAAACACCAAGACAACGCCAAACACGAAACAAAAGCTCCCCCAAACACAAAGTCGGGCGAGGGGAGGGAAGGTGCAGCCATCTCTCATCCGTAGTGCCCAAAAACTGATGACGTCATCGCTCTCGGCAAATGGCGACGTCGTCTGCTAACCGGCGCTGGGAGGAGCGTCCGGCTCGGCGCTGTCCCTCGTCTATTTCCATTAGTGTCAGTGGGGACACATGAAAGGCCTTTGCGAGAGAAAGAAGGAGAAGGAGGAGGAGAGTCGAAAAGGGTAAGAGAGAAACGACAAGTAAAAATAGATGGACGCTAGAGTGGAAGAGGAAGAAAGTGCGTGCCGCCAGCGGCGCGGCGTCGACCGCCATCTTGGACAGCCCTAATGGTCAAGTTGCGTCGTCTGTCTCGTGCGTCTCGAGATTTTCTTGCGTGTTTTTTCTTCTTCTTTTCTTTTTTGTTTCTTCTTTTTTTACTTTTTTTTCTGTTTGCCACGATGGTGGGGCTGGAGAGGGAAGAAGAGTGGTCGTGGGGTTTCGTACGATGTTGCAATATGGCCGGCCGTCCCTGCAGTGGTTTTTCGACCGCCCCAAAAGGGTGTGCGTCTGTGCGTATTCTGCACTCTTGTGTGCCTACTTGACGGAGTACAAGAGTGTCTTCTTGCTGGGGAAAGTTGAATTTCCTAGAAATAATAAGAAAATATATTAGGAGAACACGAGAGGATCAAACGAATAGATGGGAATGTGAAGAAACAAAAAAAAAGGCAATGTTTGTATATCGAAGTCCGCTCACTACACTCTTGGGACGACACTTTAGGAAAATGGCAGTGTTGTATATTCCTATATTGCCCCTTCTTTCTTTTTCTCTTTCGGCGGACTTTGGCTTACTTGCGAAATATCTCTTCCTTTAGTAAGAAAGGACATAAAAGATTGATTGATCAATCTTTCACGTTTACTTTCGATGTGGATTTCTAGACGGCTTGCAAAGTGCAGGGTTTCAAGGGTAATGAAGTTTCATAACACCTGTTAAAGATTTAAGAGAAAATATAAGCGAAGTGATTTCTGCAGATCTCGAAATTCCAGAACTCGATTAATTTATTCAATTACCTTCTTTTTGGTTTCATTTGAGATAACAGTGAGAAAAAACAACAAAATAAACTAACATTTCGTTGGAAACATGCCGGGATTGCAAAATCCGTTTTTATTCAGAAAATATTCAGTTTTCTAAATAAATAAGTCTTAATATATCTGACAACTTCCTTAACAGAAACATCTTACTACGTTGTTTTTCCTTCGATGAAAAAAAAATAAAAAAACAATCTTCGTCTCGTGTTTCGAAAATAATTGGCTTTTTAAAAAATCTTTTATTAAGATATTTCAAAAATTCTTCATCAATCTACCTTCCCACATAACACTCAGAAATAAAATACCTGTAACCTATATAACTCTTTTTTTTTTTAATTTGGAAAATAAAAACGTTTTGACTTAGAACTGCGATGGGCATTGTGGCATCGAACATGTCGTTTGCACAATATGAAATGTCCCGGGGAAACATTGAAATAACATCGTTAAACCAAGTCATCTTTATCGCACTGAATATTCTCTGTACGTTCAGTACACGCACATGTAAATGCAATATGCTTATGATTAGATATAATGAGTTGCGCTCCATTTCAGGTCAATGACAATTTATTCTTGCTTAAATCTTCTCCACCTTCGAAACTTCCCCTAAATCATTAACTAGAGCCACTAAACGAGCTACGCTTGAAGTACCGGCACTCTGTGCCCCAATAGTGTTGTGGGCGCCGTCATCTTGGTGCTTACTACAAAGCAGACGTAAGTGCCCGTCGTCATGATTCAAAAGTGCGACTTTCTCACCATTAAATTCATTGTTAGGAGCTCGTAAAATATTAATTTGCTCTGTCGCGAACTGTTTAAACTTTGCGGAGGACGGAAAGGCGTTTCCTGTGGTTTCAGATACAGCTCCAGATAACTGGTAACCATGATTTTAAGCACCAAGATGGGTAAGTGTTATTACTCTGAAGCGTAGCTTATTTAGTGGCTCTATCATTAACCATTCAACGTAAGATCGCTGTGGTTACTATCAAGACTGGTGGACCAGGTGGATTTTTTTTTTTCAGCGGCCACGAGTTTACTAGAGGGCGCAAGTTGCCCTCCATTTCAGATGGAAGTCCATTTATTCTTGTGTAATATGCGTGTACGTCGCTCATCCGGGATTTTCATTTGCAGGCAAATCTGTGGCGGCCGACAGCCCGTGCAGCCAGCAGCCTCAACTGTCACCCCCAAAGTGGAGTTCAAGCCCCTGCGGCCAACCGTCGTGTCTGGGTCCTTACCCGTACGGCTCGGGGCTGGGCGGCGTCGACACTAAACCCAACCTGTCGCCGCAGATATTTTGAAACCACCTGTACTGAGTGAGACGCCGGTTCGCCAATGCCAGCACGGACGTACCGTGGCGCCACCTGTCGCACAGAAAACGAACCCCCCCACGCGACTACGCACACGCCGTCCCGCGGACACCTTCGCTGGACTCCACCGCTGTCCACCCACGGTGTTGTGCTACGTGTTGCCAACGGCGTGACTTCTGACGTCGGCTAGCAGTGACTGTTCAGCGGAGTGTGTGGGTGTGTTACGGGCATCCGGTGGACAAAAGCGGAAACTGCGTGAGTGCGCTTGCGCAGTGTGTTATGCACTTACCTGTGGCCATTCGTGGTATTCTGCTAAGCGCCTCTACGTCTGCAGAGTGACTCGACGCTTTCTTTTGCTGGTGACTTCTAGCGGAATCGGGAGTGTGCGTGCTGCGTTAATTTAAGACTGCTTTTTTTTTCTTTTCTTTTTTTTAATTGTCGAGCTGGCGTAGATTTTTCCGCTTGTACGCGAGGACGCCTTTTTTTCTTGTATGTGTGTGCATGCGTGCGTGTGTTCTCTCCATCCAGGAAATTTACAAGCTTCTAAGAAGCGCTCGGATAAGCTTTAAGGTTCGTAATTTGTTGCTTGTTCTCTTCTACGCAAGCCGTGCCATTACCATTGGTGGTAACTTTTCTTTATTGCAAACATCGTGTATTGTTACAAACAGGGCTACTAAACTATCTACGCTTAGAGTAGCGACACTCCATTCAACAGATTTTCTCGTGGTCGCCGCCATTTGGGTGCTTAGTGCAGAGAGGGCGCAATGCAGGGAGCAAGTCGTCTGCTTCTTGCGCAGGTGTTCCGGTGACGTCAGAACGACGCCGAGCTCTGATTGGCTTTGATTGAAAGATATAGTGGGTAGGGCTCAATGCTAAATGCCTCCAAGTCTACCCACTTTTTTTTTTTAGATCAGCCAATGAGAGCTCTGCGTTCTGACATCATCGCAACCCTTCTGCAAGAAGCAGACGAACTTGCGCTTAAAATCGGTAATAGTTACGATTCAAAAATGTTACATCATGAACCTTACAGACGGTGTTGGGAAACTCGGCTGATATCGCTTAGCGCTCTATCGGACTGTTTCTACACTTCCGGAGTACGGAACATCGTTTTCCGCAATTTCAAATTCGAAGCTGGCAACAATGTTTTTTTAGCATCAAGATGGCCGAAATGTCGCTACTCTGAAGCGCAGTTATTTGGTGAATCGAGTTACAAAGAACAGCAATGGTCTCATAAAGGTTCTCACTAAGGCCAAACAAACAGCTCTGATCTCAGTGAGCCGTGAGAAACGTTAAAATGTATACGATCGCATCCTCCCCACATCATTCGCGTAATATCTAAGCTTCACCCTTTTTTTTTTTTTTTGGGGGGGGGGGGGGGCAGGAATGATTGCCAGTGTTAATGTCACGACACTTATTTAAGTTATTAATCCGAAATAAACAGATAAGGGCATCACTTTAGTATTTTCCTACTTTCTTACAAACTTGGAGGAAACTTGGAGGAGGTGCGAGACTTCCAGACATTACTTCTGCAGTGAAATGATTTCGTTTAAATCTTCTATCACCTCAAAACGGCAGGAAAATTCCGTTCAAAGGTAGTTGTCAATCGTTTGAACTAAAGTTCTAGCTAAACTCGCGGTCATTTACTAAGCTTCATAGCGCGCCCCCAACGCTGAACACAGACTGTGCTAATCTAAGGCTGAGCCGCGCTGTTCCCGCCAAAAATGCTATTGTTGTTTTATCCTCGCGGACGGTGCTTATTCCACTATAAGATTTGGCTTCTAAATTTTGCTTAAATATTTTAAGGAGTAGGTAGGATGTTTGAAAAATCATTTTCAGGAAATCTCGCCCATATGAACCCGAAACGGTAAAACCCTCAAATGCATTTTTTTATATTATCTTATTTATGTTTTGCGAGACATTTAATTTTCGTGAAACAAAGGAAAACTATTCCACGCCACTTACTGTTGTCAGATGGTTTTGACAGCGGTAATAAATAGAAAAAAAAACACTTTGGAGAAACAGAAGGAAAATATATATATTATGTGCATACTACTGAAAATAAAAGAGATGTAACATAGCAGCGAAGTGTTCCTTTTCTTATAGTGCTAATATATATTGACGCGTGTAAGTCCTTCTTAAACTCTTTGTGTGCTCATTGATGTTATAGACTTGTCGTTTCATAGGACAGAATGAATCTAGTGATTTTATTGTAACGATTAAAGTAAGAACAGTGAAATGCTGAAACGAGCCAGAAGGTAAGCTTAAATCCAACCTTTTTTATAAGTTAGAATCAATGTCACTACGCCGAAGCTATTGAAAAGTATCTAAAGAGCAAACCGACAGTATTTAATTCATCTTTTTATATGTATGATGGTCCTTTAGAAGAATTAAAGGTAAGTGGGTTTTTATCTCGAGATTAAATTCTTCCGGAAAACGGCCGTCTCCCCGCAGCTACATAGGCATCACTGTTTCGAAACCCGTCGTCTATTTATTCGTCCAGCTGATTACGCACCATCTAATAACAGTTCAACTCTCGTAAAGCGAATGCATTTTTTCGCAATTATACGTTGTGACAAAGTGACAACAATTCAGTTTTGGTCGGTCTAAAGCCGGGTCACACTCTCATACAGCATACAAAAGACGTGATGAACTAAAACCCTGAGACTAGGAAGAAATACGACGAAAAAGGAGAGGAAGAACAGGAGTTTTAAACACAGCTGTCAACGTTACTAAAACCCTCAGTTGGGAAACTCACACTTGAAACCTGGGCCGCTGGCGTCCACCGACACCGAGCTAAATACGACAACTGCGCCGCCCTTTAGCGACGAGTTGAAACTTGAAAGCTGCTTTACATAGCTACTGCGACATGGCCCTGCGAGATGGCGCCACCGGCCCTTGCCCGACTCGACGTACAGTTCCCGGAGTGGACGCTGCGGGAGAAATGACGGCGTTGCGATCGCCATTAGCTCGGTTCTCGAGTACGGATCGGAGCCACCTTTTTAAAGCAGGCTCTATGGCAGTTTCCCAACTGAGGGGTTCTAGGAACGTTGACAGCTGTGTTTGAGACTCCTGTTCTTCCTCTTCATCTTCGTCGTCTTTCTCCCTATGTTCCTCGGGGCTTCAGTTCATCATCTTCAGTCATCACCAGCTCGTTTGCGCCCTAAAATCCTGTTCATACAAAAGAACAGTGTGCCAACACGAGTCACCGCAATATCCGTGGTTCGAATGCCGCGTGCCAGGTTTTCTCCTTCAACTCATGGCCATGCGGCATTCGAAGCACGAATCTCGTGGTGACCCGCGTTCGAATCTGTATTCAGATTAGAACGCGAGCTTTGACCGAGAGGTGGTGGTTCTGGTTATAAAATAGTAGAGTAATAATTTCAAAGGGTATTGCCCTAGCAACTGAATGGGCTTTGCTATTGGGCAGGAGATCGAACTATAGGGGGAGCTTTATCGAGCTTGTTGTCCCCACAGCCCGGTGTTTACAAACACAAAATAACAAAGAGATTGAACCTCGCCCAGCACGGTCGGGGGGATTGGTGGCCGAGTGGGCTAGCGCACACAAGCTCGGAGCACGTGGAGCGAAAGCTCGCGCTGCAGAACCCAGGATCCTGGGTCCAATTCCCGCCCCTGCCCGTTTCGATCTGGATGAGCATCGTACCGGCGTGCGGTCGTGTATCACTACTGCGTGATGCACGTTAAAGACCCCAGGCTAGCGGTTGTACTGCACTGGCTAAATTGCTCATCTACAGCTGGGAGACTCGTCGCCCCTTCGAAGGCAGACCAAGTTCTAGGCTGTATAAACATACACACAACCCAATTGTTTTTTAACACGGTCTGGACACGAGCGCTTCACTCTTGCCAGTGCTTTGGTTGGACGAGGAGCGGCCATTCGAATCGTCACCATCGATATCGCTGATCAAAAACAAACAAGAAAATTCGGTTTGTTGTCCCCAGAGCTGAAGCGTGCCGCCAGAGGCGTGACTGTTCGATCTCCTCCCCAATAGTCGGTTACAAGTCAAGAAGGTAGGAGAAGCTCCTCCCATAATCGTGATGCGACCGTTTGAAATCCATCCGCAGTCGAAAGAATAGTTCCCTGGAAACACCCCTTGTTCCGCTTCAATGAATAGATAATGGCTACAGAGTTATGCCAACTTGTCTCCGACCCCCACCCCCCCCCCTTTTTTTTAAGAAAGCGACCTTTGTATTCATCGGAGAGGAAACCGAGCTCCTGAAAGGCTAATCTCCAAAGTCGTTTTTGTTTCCATCGGAAACAAAACCGACTTCTAATCTCCCTCTCGTGGCTTCCACAACGCTAAGTCAAGGTCGAAAGATAAAGCAAATATTCAAAGCAAGGCAAAACCTTCTCCCGCGTTGGCCAAGACGTCACGGAAACGGTGGGAGGCTATTGGATGGGGAGGTGGCGAAGGGATATATGATTCCCTTTGAGGGGCATTTGCCGCTGTTCGCCGCAACGCAGCACCACTACTGTATTTTGTTGCAGCTTACGATGGACCGCAGTGGACGCTTCGAGACGTTCCCGCCAATATAACGCTGTAAACGCATTACCTGACTGCCCCCCGCGCTGCTGTGTCCTTCCCGAAGACCACGTGACACTCATTCGACACTGAATTGACTTCCATACCTCGCAGCACCCTCCGTAGTCCATAGCAAGGTCAAACTGACTATTTCTTTGGCGAATTACCGTGGTTCAGAAGGAAACCTACACTCGCACTCACTTTGGAAACCTACACTCGCACTCACTTTGTAGTGAAAAAAAAAGTCCGGCTCCTCGCGGAACGATACTAATTCCCCCTTTCCTGCGTGGAATTACGATGCATGGAGGTGCATCTTAGATTGGCTCTACGTTATTTTTATCGAGACTTTGGCATTCGAAATGTGTACATCTCGATAAAATAACATAGACAATCAAATCTTGTAGGAACTACTTCGCGCAGTGCATTAATAATGCGCGCAAAACTTTCTTTTAACGTCAAACATTCTTTTTCGTGAAGCCGTGGCCTGTGACGTCACATGACTTCAGTTTCCCTGGTAATTTAGTGACAAAAATGACGTCACGTGACTTCGTGTCACGGGATCTACACACAAATTCAGTTTCCTCGCTAGTTTTAGTGGGAAGGTTGACGTCACGAGGCCTCAACGCTAATTCAGCTTCCCCGCTAAATTTAGCCGGGAAAATGATGTCACAGGACTTCGTGTCACGTGACCTATACACAAGTTCAGTTTTCCCGCTATATTTAGCGGAAGAATTTGACCTATACGCAAATTCAGTTTCCCAGCTAGATTTAGCGGGAAAATGGACGTCACGTGACCTCAAGACCAATTCAGTTTACCCGCTAAATTTAGCGGGAAAATTGACGTCACGTGACCTCAATACTAAATCAGGTTCTGCACTAAATTTAGCGGGAAAAATGATGTCACATGACTTCGTGTCACGTGGCCTATACACAAATTCAGTTTCCCCGCTAGATTTAGAGGGAAAATTGACGTCACGGTACCACAACGACATTTCCCCGCTAAAGGTTGTGGTGAAGATGATGTCAACTGACTTCGTGTCACGTGACCTATACAGAAATTCAATTTCCCCGCTAGATTTAACGGAAAAATGGACGTCACGTAACCTCAACAACATTTTCCCGCTAACTTTAGTGGGGAAAATGATGTCACCTGACTTCATGTCACGTGACCTATACACATTCAGTTTCCCCGCTAAATTTAGCTGGCAAATTGACTTCATATGACCTGATGTCATCTGATGCTAGGACGTTTCACGTGTGCAACACAATTGTCTAACAATTTGCCATACAACTTTTTTCTATTGATGTGACGACGAGTATAAAGGAGAGCAATATTGGGTTCGATTTAGCCGACGTTGTTATGTGCTGGGGAAGAAATTGAGGCAGTCTATATACCGGAGTTCATATAAGTACACTGCTGGTAAGGCATTTTATTGAATTTGTATTTAATTAAACTTACCTCAAGGATGTCCAATGGGTGCATTGATTAACGTATGCTGTTGGTATCGTTTTGATAGCTGTCAACAGCTGAGAGCTGTGCAGAAGCTGATGACAATATCTGTAAAAAGAAGTAAAGAGGTAGGAATAAAATGAAGGCTAAAAAATTCTTTTTTTTTTTTTTTTTTTTTACGGAGCGCAGAATTATTTAATATGTACAGAGGATTCAAAAGTCCCAAAATGCAGCTCTCTAACAATGGAAAACATTATCTGACACGTGTAGCTCAAGTGCTCTCCGAGACTGTGTGTACTTGCTTTCTAAAAAAAAGTTGACACAACAGAGAAATGTAGGGCCTTATAAAGAAGGGGGACAAGATTGCTTCATGACGTGTAACAACACCTATCAAAAGGTGTAACAACACCTATCAAAAGGTGCAAGTTGTAGACATTGGATAAATTGCCGATTACACCTATATATGTGTTTTGAAGTTTACTGTGTACAATCATGTAAGTGATGTTAACGCATGCCGTCACTGAAATCTTTCAAAATTAACTTAATTTCGATTGAATAACATTATGGGGTGGGCAAATCAGCTCGCGACGCTCGTATTATAGTCACTCAGGATCGCGAGCTGATTCAATCCCATATCGTTTAATGAAAAGATAAACTTTTCCGTGTAGTAGGGGTACTAAACGTACTACTGTCTACAGTAAACTAATCTGCTTCTCCTTATGAGCTCGAGCTGCCTTAGAACAAAGTATAATTTTTTTTTTGTATTCAAATACAGTTAGGATTGTAGAATAAACACGGTAAAGGCAATACAATAACATTAGTATAAATGAACAGATGAACACAAACAACGCACTTTCAACAATCGCACATAAACTAGTTATTCACCTTTCAGTGAAAACTTGAATGTTAACACACATTAATTATAAATGACGGATTTGCACTCGACTGATTAAGAACCAGATTCCATTCTATCACGATATTGAAGCGACCGACTGCACCTCTCTACTCGCGTCCTACATGAGCAACAAAGCCTGTAAATAAGTTGCTCCTCACCTGTAGATCGTATCCCTGCGTCCCGCAATATCCGTCACGAAAACATTTGAACACGAACTCCAGAAAGTTTCTTTTTCTGTCGAGAAAGAGAGGTCTTTCGATTATCGATCAGTGTCATCATTGGCGAGTTGCCACACATGTCACCCACACCGTAACAGGACTTGCTCTGCGAGTTCGTGTAAATGCCGGTATCAAGAGAACACAAAAGAACCACACACGAAAGCAACGGCAGGAGCGTAGGACGAAAGTAACAAAAGGCTTAACGTTGTAGATCCATCTCTTGCTCGTGTGCGCTCCCTGCGGCGGTGGTTGGATTTTTTTCGTTTCCTTTCTCTTCTGAAACGTCTCGGCGTTCCTTTTCAGACAGTAAGCAGCTCACACACAACGTACATTTACCAGAAACGAAGCCCGTATGAGGGAAGAAAATGTCGTCGCTGGAGCCGGTTTATTCAAAAATTGTGGGGAGCTGCGGGGCTGCACTGTGGTCCCGCGGTTACGGGATGGTCATATATTTAAATTTTGTACTTTCAACCTTGGTAACGCATTGTGTATTACATTTATATTATATACAGAATAAATTAGACAAGAGTGCGCATTTAAAACGCATATCAATGCAGGATAAATGCGCGCGAACAAACCACATGTCCCGAGTGTGCAGACGACGCGGCCGGGGCAAAGAGAACCAGAGTGGGCGCCTTTTCTCGACCTGGCCTCCATTCTTCGGCCTGTGTGACGTCACGATCCGGAGCGCTACGGCCTTGGCTTTTAGAAGGTGTTGGGCGGGCCACGAGGGGGAGGGAAGGGAGGAATGGCGTTCTCAAGGGCCACTGCCCCGGGTGCCACTGACCCTAGTGACGCCAATGACTAGAACGCTCGTTTCCACGAAAACCTGGCGGTTTCAGTCCGTGCGCCCGTTTGTCAGCGCCATGCATACGTCATGAGGAGAGGGGTGGCGAGGAGGTATCGTGTTTACCAATTCCAATGTCTCACCAAGGCGGCGGAGAAAAGGGAAATGGTGACGCGTGCTGACGTCGGCGCTACGGACCAATATGAGCGTCGCACAGCTGGCTTGGAGCCAGAGACGAGCAGGCGCCGCACCGTTTTGGAATGCGGCCCAGCTCAGTTGCCGCTCCGGCGATGGATATGGTTCTTTCCAGGAACGATATGCCTGACCGTATCCTAGAGCGACTACAGAAGAAAGCCGGGGTCACAAGTTCATTGAATTAAATCAGATGGAAATGCCAACGCCTTTCCATCGGATGACTCCCATTTATCGTTGAACCAATTTTTCCAACCAACCGCGCCACCAGATCCCGACATCTGCCTTAAGGAGCCCATCATGCAGGAGCAACCCTGCGACATGCCGCTCACAATGTGGGAACTGGAAGCAGCTTGGCGCAGGGGAAAGTCAAAAGCGCATTGGGACCTGACCAGGTCAATCTAGAAGCCAAAGAGAGGTTACTCGGCTGGTTCAACGATATCTGGACGACGTGCAGCTTGCCGGAAGGGTGAAAACTGTCGTGGGTGTGACCCATCCACAAACACGGCAAGCCAGCAGGCTCACCGCAAGACACCTGCACGGTCTCGCTCAAGTCGGTGCTATGCATACTTCTGGAGGGCATCGTGCTTGCACGCGTAGAAGCACCACTGAGACCGCGAGAATATACCACCCAGCAGAAACGGGCTTTAGAGAGCATCTAGGCACTCTCGACAGTCGACTCCTATTGCACCGACGAGCGCTAGGCTTCAATCATTGCAGAAGCCAGCGTCAAACGATATTGGCGATCGACGTAAAAAAGGCTTTTTACATCATCCCCCACGCTGGAAATGACATCACCGGCCGGGCTCTCAACCTTGTCAAGGTCTTTTTAAAGCATAGACGATATGCGATTAAGGTCGGTGAAGACTAGAGTTGTGAACGTCCTAACAACGTGTTGTGGGATTCCACTTTCCTTACTGCACCACGAGGACGATCCCACTCCGTAAATCAATGTTGAGTACTGCTACGGCCGGGTCCGTCCGAAGGCTGCCGTGTGCTTTGAGGAGAGGAATCACTCCGAAACGCAATAATTTTGACGAAGCGGGTTTATTGGCTTCTGTGCCACCACGCTGTGCCCGTCGGCAAAACTAATAAATGTAAAGAACAGAAAAAGGTCGGCGCTGTCGTACTAGACAGATTAACCTGGAGGGGGCCCCGCTACAGTATTAGGCAGATTCGTGGGACGAGGGGGAAGCGCAAAAAGAAAGTGGGCTCGCGACTAGAGCCTCCCCCAAACAAGAGAGTCTCGGCCGCCGTTCGTGGCCGGCTTATCTAGCCTACGGGAAATGGACGCGCCCGGGGTAGGTGTTGTGTCTTATCCCGCAGATGGGCCGCGTCCACAATCATTCCCAAGGGCGTGCCGGAAGCACATTCACCCAAAGGGGCGAGGGAGACACCGCCCTCTTCGAGGAATGCGGCCTTGCCTCGTATCCGGGAAGCGGCCTCGATACGAAGACGGGGAACACGCGGTTCCCACAGTGTCCAGCGGCGGATCCAAAAGGGGGAGGGGGGAGGGGCGGCCTTCCCCAAACAAAGTCGGCCCCCCCTCCCCCTTCTCGGAGGGAAATTTGACATGGGTGCCCCCCCCCCCCCCGAAATAAAACCGACTGCCGGCCTGCCAGGTGGTAGAAGGCTCGGTACTCAAGGACGAGGGTTCAAAATAGGGTAGGTCGCACCCTAGCAGGCACACTTGTACTCTGAACTTGGAGAACCACGTCTCCGTCGCTTCAACTGGGACTGAAGTCCGCGGCGGTGGTTTCAAAGCACGCGTCTTAAAGCCAATAAGTAGGAGCAGCGGCGCACATCTAGGGGCCGTCGGCGCAGTGTGGTTTTGCGGCGGCTAAAACAAAAGGCGTTACCGCAGTCCTGTTTATGCTACTTTAGAAGAGAACTAGTTAGTTACAGTTAGAATGACTGGAAAGAAAAAAAAAAAAGAAAACCTGCAAAAGAGACATCGAGGCTAGCCAAGGCTAGCCTAGGGTGCCTCAATGTCCTTCTGTTTAGGGTGATGCCACCTTCGTAGTACCCGATGCCGACAGCACGGGCTCACGAGGAAAATACAAAGAAATCGACGAAACGAAATGTCGCCATAGCACAGTCAGCGCCACAAGCACGTGCAGGGACATGCGGTTTCACACGCTTCTGAACAAAAACTAAAAATAAAAGTGTGGGACAAAATGGCCAGATGTCTCCACCCTAAGCAAAGAGCACATGAAGGCACCCTAGGCTAGCCCGCCAGCCTCCGACCAGGTGCTTCATAGCGGCGCGTATCAAAGACATGCCGTCCTTACAAATCCCCCCCCCCCCCCATACGGAGTTCTGGATCCGCCCTTGAACGTGTCTGGGGATGGGTGACATTCACGACAGTTTCCACTCTTCCAGCAAGCTGCCCGTCTTCAAGATATTGTTGAACCAGATGAGCATCATCTTTTTGGCTTCTAGCGGCAGCCGGCAGGTTCTAACAACGTAGGCGTCCCGTCGGGTTCGGTGTTTTTCCCAGTTTTATTCATTCTTGCGATGGTCCCCTTCTCTGGAAACTTCAAGATATCCCAGACCTACGTTTTGCGGTGTACGTACGGCGACGACATTACGATCTGGACCAACACCGGTTTTACCAAGATTCAACAGCCTAACTTCCAGAAGGGTCTTGATATAATCGAAGGACATCTGAAGCACATTGGTCTAAAGCCTTCGCCAGAGAAAACGGTGTATCTCGTCTTGGGTCTTAACCACCTCAAGAACACCCTTCAGCTGACGTTTGACGCCATACTGTCCGAGAAAACATACTCTCACAAGATCCTCGGCGTCTACGTAAAAAGTAATCCGAGCTCAGAGACCTGGCTACGCACCCTTACGAAGACCTGGAAACATGGAATCCTCCTCATACGGTGCATAGCACATAGAAGCACATAGAAGCACATAGCACATAGCACACAGCGCTCTTTCGTTCTACTGTCCTTTTCTCTTCCGCCGACGTTTTGTGCGCTGTTTAATATTAGTGATGTACCAACTAGCTCAAATTACAACTTTACTACAGCGCTCTTTCGTTCTACTGTCCTTTTCTCTTCCGCCGACGTTTTGTGCGCTGTTTAATATTAGAAGGAAAGGCACTGAAGAGAACATCGCCACGCTCCTTGTCCGTTCGGTTTGGCACCTAAAGTAATTTTACCTTCTTACCAAGAGACGCTGGGGTAAGTTGGAGACGCTTCTCAACGACGGGAGAAGGACGATCGCGGGTTTACCGAGGAGGACAAAGATAGAGGAGCTGAAGAAGTGCGTCCTTCTACCCGAATGTCAGGACACTCTGGCCATGCACAAAGACATGCACAAAGCTAGGCTTCAACACTCCAGACAAGGAAGCGAGATTCTCAGGCTCCTGGGTCAACCTGTCGCTCATCTCCCCACAATACCAGAAACCCCTTAGCCGTGGTTGTAAACCAAATCGCCTCCGCCAAGCCCATACAAAAAAAAAAAGCCCCAAGCATCCAGAGAGGAGACAGAAGTTTCCAGGGAGGCATGCCGCAGAGGTGGCGAGTCTCCTCCAAGACATGAGATCCCTAGTTATCTCCCCCTGACGCCTCAGGGAGAGAAGACGCTTCCACCAAATCATTCCACATAGTCAACGGGGATACGATTGCCACCCCATTTAAGTCCTGCACGCCGAAGCAAGCAGAAGCCTTGGCTGTGCTCCATGCCCTGGAGTATGTCATCCTCAAACCCATAGAGCCAAATAAAAGCTACGTAGTACATACGGATTCTCAACAAACCACCCGTTCCTACAAACAGCACGCTCTGGCAAGCCCCGCAGTGCAGAACATCTTCGCCGCGGCGATCAGCCTTCACGAGTTCGACGGCACGTCGGTAGAGACCAGATGGTTCCGGACACTCCAAGGTCCCTGGGAACGAGGTTGCCCACCAAGCTGCAGAAGAGCTTAGTCGCAACCTCCTTCTGCGCGACGCGGTGGCCACCGCTATATAGCGTCGAATCTCCCTCCCCGGCGGAAGAAAACTCAAACCACTCAGAGTGCGCGTTTCGCAGAATAAAAAAAAACGCCGGATTCGGGAACCGAGAGCAAACCTCCCTCCAGAGCCCGATCCGATACCCAAAGGCTTCACGCGTCATGAAATGGTCCTCCTGCGAAAGGTCCGCACGAGCAGCCGTCACGCCCCACCTCAAAGAATGAAGGTTGGAAAAGTTGTTCCAGCCTCCGGTGCCCGGTGACTGTAACCGCCCCACACCAAATATTCCCCCCCCACCCAAATAACCCCCCCCCACCCAAACTATTCCATCTCTCGTGGATGTGCAAGGCCCATGAATATCACCGGCCCAGCTAGGCCATCGCAGCTCTCGGTCCAGAAGACCGCCGTATACCAAACCCGCAGACTGGCTCCAGCCAACGGGGGATTCCGACCGGATCGAGGAAACGAATGTTAGAGGCCGTGCTCAGCTACCTGCAACTGATTGGACTTCAGGGGTTTCCCCAGGAATTGAAATTAGGAGGGGGGGTCTAAATTTTAGGGGGGGGGAGGGTTTGGTTTGGTTTGTAAACGTCTTTATTAGGCCTTTTCGAGGCTGCTCTTGTCCTACGGCATCAGCAGCGGCGGGGGAGAGACACGGGGGATTTCTTTCCTTGGCGGGCCGTGTAGAAGCAGGGCTCCAGGCCCTCCGTCTGCGTGGACGAAGAGGCAGAGGTGCTTCCACAGGAGCTGAACAGTCCCGAGCGACGTGTCCTGAGGTAGAATCCAGTCGATGTAGCTGGTGGGTCGGTGTTCTGCCTGTAACTCCCCCGCGTAAAGGAGGGGGGGGGAGGGGGTAGGGGGCATTGAGAATAGAGGAGTTGCGAATTAAGGAAGGGGGTGACTTCAGAAAAAATGAAAGCCGTTTACAACTCCCTGTAACGCCGAATTAGAGCGCAGCTCTTGAGGAGGGGGAAGGCGCGGGGGGGTCACGTGACCTGGGGGTCACGTGACCAGGGGGGTCACGTGACCTGGGGGAGGGGTCACATGACCTGGGGGGTCACATGACCTGGGGGTCACATGACCTGAGGGGTCACATGACCTTGGGGGCCACGTGACCTGGGGGTCACGTGACCTGGGGGTCACGTGACCTGGGGATCACGTGACCTGGCTGCGAGGTCACGTGACCTTGGGGGGGTTACGTGACTTTGCGGTTACGCCGACGCCGACGGCGACGGCGACGCCGCTCAAGCCGGAAACGGGCGCCTAAGAGCTGCGCTCTAAAACAAGGGGTGTACAGGGCGTGTGCAGGGAAATCACTGCTGGACTCGATGCCCACCTCTAAGTCGGGATCCTTCCTGACAACCCCGCCGTAGCGCGATATTTTGCTTAAGGCGTTGAATAATAAAGGATTTTCCAATCCACTCCACTCATGCTTTGGCGCATCATTCTTTCACCGTGGGCTACAAAAACTTTTGGCAATGTTGTAAACGTTATAACTATTAAACCACCATTTCTCATAAATACTACGTACTCTTGATCTCGGAAATACTGCAAAGCCTGCACTAGTTAAATACGGTTCCGAGGCTAACCGGCTAAACTCATAGAGGGTGCCCGCTTGCCAGTGCACAGGAGCTCGAAAAACAAGCCTTGAAGTGTTTTATTTTTATTTATTTTTTAGTTATTAAACTTAAGCACATTTTCGTAGTACTTTTTTTCGGCATGCTATTCATTATCTTTAAATTCAAAATATATAAAGAGAAAACAGCAAATGACGGTTTGTGCCAACATTCCAGTTTTCCCGCCCTCTCCATTGGGGTGACGTCAAATGGTGTATTACTTGTAACTCTGCAAGTCGAGCGGACAGTCTAAAAACACGGTATTTTGCGCGTTTTTTTTCTCTTTCGTTTTATTGGGGTGAACTTTCCCAGCGTTCATTTCACGCAATCGAACTTCTTGTAAGCGGTCGGGAACAACCTGTGCAGCTTCCATGTGACAACATGGATTGTCTTGGATTGGATTCTTCGGCTTCCCCATTATATCGGGTTACCACAGAACTTTGGATTCTGGATATACTTTTGATTACGGGTGTCGCGAACTTTTGTCGAACCGCATTTTTAGGTCGAACTTTCGGGGTTCGACTGGGTCGAACCGCTTCGACGAACCTTCGAACATTTCACCAGATTCGACCGGTTCGACTTTGTGGACAGTGTGGCCAGACCTTGATATAAGCATGCTCAGGTTTGGAAAAAAATGTTAAAGGGTTATTTTATTTTATAAACAGTTGCAATTAAAAGGAACCAATTCTAGTCACTGAATAAGTTAATAACCTTCACCATCTTGTTTGCGCCCTAACTTTTTGTTCGTTAATAACTTAATTTTTTGTACTGTATTAACTGAAATAACCAATCAGCGCTGCCTTTAATTCATCCCTTAGCCATCACCATTCAATCCGAAGCCAACTGGCCAGCCTGTCGCGCATGCGCACACGAGTCGAACCTCAATACAAGGTTCGTCGAAATTTTCCACTAAAAGGTCGAAAAAGTCGAACCTGGTCGAACTCGAACCTCGGCCGGTTCGCGACACCCCTACTTTTGAGGTCAGGTTTTCAGAGTTGCCAGCAGAGTACCTCAGCCTCTCTGATCACATTTACAAATTCAATAACTTCAAAACTTAAAAAAAAATGTTAATTGTAATAATGCGCTGAAACAATTTTTAGGCAAATCAGCGACTTCAAAAATTTCACCGGAGTTCCTTTTTAAATGACAATGCGAGCTATGTCGAACCTGTTGGCTTCATTTTAGTTTCCGGCGCATTTAACGGACACTGCCAAGGTGAAACCAAAATCTTTGTCTCCCTCCCTCTTCCGTGCCGCCATTTTTTTTTGTAAGCTTATGGCTTTATTGCAGCGCGTCAACTCTACGTCTTCCAAAGAGCCTCAATATTCATCAGCAAACACGATTCTGCTTTTGCTGGCGTTTGAAGAAAGGCCTTCCGGATATGGCTTTCGACAAAGCCGTGGACGCGTGGCTAAGTCTTCTCATGAAAAAAATTAATAAAATCACTTGGCTGAGACGCGAAGCGAAATTTGAGCCTTCGTCAATGTTTCTCTCGTAGAACAAAAGAATGCGCGTGTAGTAAACAAAAAACTGATATCCGCTTCACGTTTTACCGGCATGAAGCTGCGGCGCTTGCAACTTGCCATAGGGGATAAAATATGTTTCACGTTTCAGACCTTCGAACTTTAGCGCTCGCTCCTACAACGTGACAGACGGGAATGAAAAAAGCAAGAATGTTTTGCCCTTCACCTGAAGTCAACATACGATCAGCAAATGTTGACTATAGTTGTTTTGGTTTGGATCAGCGGCGTACACTTTCCATTTTCCCGGGGGGGGGGGGGGGGGGGTCAGGCTGAGAAGTTCTTCTGGGGGGGGGGGGGGGGGTGCTGCTGCGCGTTACCTTTTCGCCAGAACTGGAGATTGAAGCTAATGAAAGCACGCTGGGATTCCATTTCCCATGTATTTTGTCAATAAAGGCTACGTGGGCGTTATTTTGTTTACATGCCACTACTAGAAGCTCGTTACATGGCACGTAAACATCGTCTCAATAAGGATCATTGCCCGGGCCCAGGGGGCGGCTCTGCCCCCCCCCCCCGGATCTCACCAGGGGGCACGAGCCCCGATGCCCCCCGAAGTCTACGCCTATGGTTTGGATCATTTACTCAACTTATAACTAAAGTTTTTAAATGAAGTCAGGCCCGAACAACAAAAAAAGACAAGACATCCAATTACATGAACATCTAAAAAATGTACATAACAGCAGTTAATTTTTATCAGCAATAAATAAAGTTAATAATTGCTTTACGAGTCGGATAATAAAAGAATGAATGTAATAGCATTAGTGCAGTAATTTCTAGAGAATTCCCTAATTTACAATTTTCATCCTGATACTGTGTGTTAGAGCGTACACGCTTCAAACGCAGACTTCTGCAATACGTTGCGTATGATACAATTTTCCGATATTTCGGGCGCTTTTGCAAGTTTGAGGTAATTTGAACGCAACTCTGACTTCTTTATCATTTAATAAAATTGATTTACAATTCCATTTACTGAGTTCATAAAGTTCCTCGGCTATACGTATATGTTCAGCAGTAACTCACCTGACGTAAACACACAAAAGCTATATATTTCTGTTAAAAAAATTTATATCACCAATAATCAATCAATCAATCAGGGTTTGTTATAGTGTCAAGGAACAACCTGTCGTTATTTGTGCTAGCACACTTCAATAAACACAACACACAGACACGCATGCACGCACGCACGCACGCACACACACACACACACACACACACACACACACACACACACACACACACACACACACACACACACACACCACACACACACACACACACACACACTTTTTCCCGCCCTAAAATTTTACATGGGTCAGGACATCCGGATACCCCCCCCCCTCTTTGTGTGTGTGGGGGGGGGGGGGCCGGGGGGGTTCTCAAGTATCTGATGGCGAATTCCAATGGTTGTTTTAGAGCGCACCGGGATCGACTTTCAGGAGCCCGCCTTTTTCGCTGGGCGATCGGGACCGAGACGGACGTGTTCCATTCGTCGTTCTGGATCAAAGAAGTGGAAGCTCCTCCCCCTCTTTCCACTTTTAGCAGAGTGAACGCTGGAGAGGATGTCGCCCCCCCCCCCCTCCAGTGTTCGCTCTGCAAAAGTGAAAAGTGGAAGCAACTTGACGTTGGAGCATAGACACCCCGTTCGCAGACAGCGTCAGCGAGCGTGAACGAGTGCGCGCGCTTGTTGACGTTACGATGGCACATTTCCATAATTGAAACACTTAGTTCTATTTCTAAAATATTCTCAAAGCTACCCACCAAAATTTATCTCATTATTGGGAATTTCAATAGCATTTTTATTGCACGACCTTTATCCATTATGGCAATGTTACAACATGCACTATCTTTGTCTGGTGTGATCCTTAGCAGCTTCTTCGTTTAGTTATTAGGAAATATTAAAAAACCTATAGAAAGTTTTCACTTGAGCTTTTATCCTCCTTTGTATCATGCTCATGCAACTTCACGTCACCACATTTGAGGTGCCCTTTCTGGAAGACATCACAGCTCCTTTGTTAAGATATCGGCTCTAATATTACAGGCCTCGCTGCAAGAGCTGAAGACACTCAACCTTCTGCCTCAGAGCCTTCCAATGAAGCGCCACAAGACGATGCAGTGGACGACCAACTTCCAGATGATGAAGGTGACGCAAGTGACCAAGTAAAGAAAAATGAGCTGAGGCGGCGACGGAAGATATTTAATTACCGCCTGAATCGTGGCAACAGGGTTGTAGAGAACAACACATTTTGAATTCTTGCCCAGAGGTGGCGTATATTGAGAAGACCCTTCAGGGCAAGCGAGGTGAACACTGACCAGATCGTTGCAGCCTGCGTTGTTCTGCACAATCTCCTGCTAAAGGAGTCCAGGGGCGGATCCAGAACTCCGTTTTTTTTTTTTTGGGGGGGGGGGGGCGGAAAATTTTTAAGGATACTATTCTCCCCTTCTTTCTTGTGCAAGGGGGTCCACCCATGTCAAATTGCCCTCCGAGAAGGGGGAGGGAGGGGGCCGACTTTGTTTGGGGGGGGGGGCACCCCGTCGCCCCCCCCCCCCTTGGATCCGCCACTGAAGGAGTCTAAAGCATCGGCTGAGGCCTCCTCCTGGCACAGCCGACTAGGAGGACTGGGAGGGACGGACAACTCATGTCACTTGGAGAAGGGACGCAGACAGCGAGAACGCTGGACTGCGAGGCATCCCTAGAAGAGGCTACAATTCAGCCAAGTATGTTTAATTTTACTCGGTATGTTACTTCATAGTTGTGTTTATTTGTGTCTGGCTAGCAGAGGCAATGAAGCAGTTTTCAGTGACTAAGAAAATGACGCGAGTCATTGGAAATGGGCCACACCAATATCTGTGATGTGATTGCTGCACCATTTGCGCCAAACTGCGCCACTTACCCTGCTAAATTTTACCCAAACTGGAGGAATCTGCGCCAACGTTGCGCCAAAACTTTATTTCACCTTAATATTACAGAAAGTAAAATAACTCTGGCCTCGCCGCCCGGTCGAACCAATACATTATGCTTATGCGAGTTTTCAAAATTTTTTATTGTCGTCTCAAATAACGTAGTATTCCATCGCATTTCTTACGAAAGACTGACAGTGCTCGAAAGTTTCGCACGAATTACCATGTTCATTGTCTGTACTGTTGGAGGGTTAATTAGTCTCTTTGAGTGCGCTTTTCACCGTGCACCGGTGTAGTGCCGAGAAGCGAAAACCGTGCAGTAGTCATTAACGATAATAATCCCTGGAGAATGGATTATTATCGTTTATTCTGTCCAGCTCGCCAGCGCCTTTGCATTTAATAGCATTGATAAAGTAGGCATCGCGATTTTGCGTCTTGCTTTGCCGCAGCGCACACCCGTGCTAAGGGGAAAACACTCCTCCAGAGCCAGAGCCGTATATATTGGGAGAGTCTGGCCATTGGGTGTGGCGACGAAGGCACCGGAGAGGAGAAGAGTGAAGGAAAGGGAGGAGAGCACCGAAGGAGCGAGAGAGAAAGAAGGGAGCAAAGAGGAGAATACCGCCATTTTGACGCAACACTTGAAGGCGAAGAGCACAGTTGAGCTACGCGTCGTCTGCTACGAGCTTATTTCTTTTTCACCTGAATAAAAGTTTGCTGTTCAAACATAGAGAAACTTCATTCATTAGCTTTCTAAGCCACCGAGGAATAACACTGTATCACTTTCTTGCTATAGTCTGCCGAATGAAAGGACCGAAATTTGGATGTCGATCCCATGCATTCCGCCGGGCGAAAGATTGAAAATGGCGGCCCTTCCCGCTCAACTGGGAGCAGCCGGGAGTTCACGCGCATGCGCTCATGCCTCGTCCGCCGGTTGATTCGGCTCGCGGGCTGATTGGCTCCATCTTACCGGGATGGGGTCAGCGTTACGGCTTGTTTCAGTCCATTCGAAACATCTCCAATCATTTCCTTGATTTGATATTTGAGGTTGTTCTATTTGCAGGGAGGCATACGAGATGCGGGACAAGCATGCCCACCATTTTGTGACTGGAGGTGCTGTCCCCTGGCAAGACAAGATGGTCATGGGGCCTTGTGACAACTGACACAGAACAAGAAGTCTCTCTTTCACACTTTATTTGTTTGGCACTCAGTAGTGCTCATCTGGGCCGTAGAAGTGCTCCCGCTGAGCATTGTAGATCAAGTTCTCAATGTCATGCATTATTTCAATTTGTTTTGTTTCATGGAGGGTTCTTATTCTGCCGGCTAGGGACGCACAAAAGTGATGAACTGGATCTTCGGTGCCACCTGCCTTCCTGGCACGCCTCTCCCGTATCTCCTCCAAAAGATTTACACAGGCGCCAACAGGGTCCTGCGTGCTGGATCCGCTTGAATGTGGCTTGATGGAACGAAATAGTGTAAGACAGGTTTATAATAACTAGAGATTGTTCACCTTGCTTTGTTGATCTGTTGCTGCTGGTCTCTTGGCTCCTCTTGTTGCCTGCATTTGTTTGAGTGAAGAGGACAGAACAGCAGCTCGTTTTATTTTCCATATGTATATATCCCCCTTGTGTTAATGTTGTGTAATGGCTTGTGACATTAGTTCTAACTTCCTATGCAAATTATAAAATTCAAGATTAGGCCAAACCTTTGGCCGGCAGAACAAACTTAGGTTAGAAAAGTGAGGCTTACACTGGGCCGTCTTGCTCCGCAAGGTTTGCCAGAATGGTGTCAGCAGGCCTGCCAAAGAGTAAATGCAATGAAGCTTTGATGCAAGGTCGTGCGGCTTTAATAAAATGATCCTAATGTCAACTCACGACTCCCTCTCACTGTCATCCTGCCGACTATTCCCTGAAGGAAAAAGGTATTCGGCCATCAAACTATATCAATAGCAGCTTTCAGCAGAGCACTGAAACACTTGGGACCCACCTTCCGCACCCCAGATGTCCACCGCTGCTGGTGGCACTGCTGGTGCTGGCACTACTGCTGGTGGCACTACTGCTGGTGGCACCACTGCTGGTGGTGGTGGTGCCACTGCTGTTTTGAGCACCACAATAATAAATCGTTGAATGACAACAAACAGATGTGAAACATGACTACTTTGTTCATCTTTTTGGTTACTTTTTGTCGTGTTGGTATGAATATTCAAGAAACAAACTTTTCAAACAAAGGGACAAATGCAAGAAGTCTCGTTTCGTTAAAAACAAGTGATTTCTTGAATTTCCTTTTAATTTTACCTATTTAAAACATTTCTGTGACTAACCTTTCCTCTTCATCGAACTCCAGGTATGTGTGAAGTCTGAAATTGCATGGAGTAATAATATAGAACTTCTCAGTCATAAAATGAACATTGATTTCATAAGAGGCATGGTAAACATACATTGGATTGGGGGAGACTGGTTCCATGATTTCCATCATTTGAATGAAGTGGGGCCATGTTATTTTATCCCACCTGTGCTGCTCCCGCCCCACTTTTCGTGGAGCATGTCATCTTGTTCTTGTGTTTTTGGTATGTGTCTTTGCATTTTTAAACTTGTTTACGAGGTCACCACCTGCAAAAATGAAACATTCATTCATTAACTGATAACAGCAATAACCAGTATGAAACGAAGGTTAAGCGTGACTGGGTTTAAAAAAATGATTGAAATAATGGGTGAGGCCATGTTTTATTAATTATTTTTGCAGGTTGAAAGCGTTAACCTGGGTTGGCAGCGCGAGTATTGCCTGGAGTAAGCAAATGACCGGTCGCACACGTTTTCATAAGAAAATATCTCTGGGCGAAGGCCCTCGAACAGCTGAATACTGATATATTTGCGTCCCACTAGAAGGAGGGATGTTCAGAATTCGCAATTTAAAAACATGTGCTTACTTATTTGAGACTTCTAATCGAACACTCTCAAGAAAAAAAGGTGTAAAAGGGTGTATCGTTACACCCTTTTGTCCCCTATAATACACCCCAAAACTTCATTTCGACGTACAGAGCCCTATAGTCGAACAGACGGCCCCATATTTTACGAGGGGCTCTGAAGCGGTGCGATATAACTTTTTAAATAGCTAAAGTACGTATCAAAGACCACGTAAAGGAAACACCGAGTTTTTACAGTAGGGCCAAGAAAACCCCGATTCTTTTTTTTTTTTAGTCAGTAAAACGTACATTAGCTATTTTAATAAGTTGTACCACACCGCTATGAAGCCCCTGGTAAAAATTTGGACCGTCTGTTCGACTGTAGGGCGCGGTACGTCGAATTGAAGTTTGGGGGTGTATTATATGGGACAAAGGGTGTAACGATACACCCTTTTACACCCTTTTTTCTCGAGAGTGAACGTGAGCGTTCTTCGGGGACGACCAGGACCAACTTGCTTATAATCCACGTCACAAGAAAGCACCGCCAAAGCTATACTTTGTCTCACCTTAGCACGGACTATTGTTAGCCGCGCATGCTAAAAGCGCGAGCTAGTTGCTTTGAATGAAGTCTCGGCGGCTGCACGTGCGCTCGCGCAGCAAGTGCTCCAGTCAAGGCAGTCAAGGATAGCCGCTCGCGCTAGCGCAGCATTTGCGGTTAGTCCATGCTAAGGTTAGACGAAGTATAGCTCACGAGCGGAGTGGCCAGTCGTGTCTCAAGCGCTCGCGCGCCCCAGGCTTGAGCAGGCTTTCTTCACTCGGCCTAGACGCCGATTCAAGCACGCCGGCCCAGTTGCTATAATCAGCGTCTCAAGAAAGCACCACCAAAGCTAGCGCACGAGCCGAGTGGCACGTGAAGCCGAGTCGCAAACGCTTGGCAAGCTTTCTTCAAACAGCCATGCTGATTCTAACAAGCAGGCCCAAAAGCCCAGATCGCGCTCGGCGTATATATACAGCGAGTACGATCGGGTCGTTCAGTTGAATCATATATTCGGAAAAAGTTGTCCTTCACTTTGACGTGCGCAGCTTTCGTGAAATGAAAATCGTCCATACCAGGTATCCCTCCCAGGTTCTCGCCGAGCATCGTCCAGGCGTCATCTTTGAACTTGATATCCTTAAATTGAGGATGTCTCTTGTCGTATAAGACGGGGTACTGTTTGATTACATCCACAAGGACATTCCTCAACTTCGTCGACTTTTTCTTCGCGTCGGACTTCGCCGATTTGGCGACGGTACTCGCGACGGGAGCCACGTTGGAATGAGATCCCGAGATGCTGACGTTACGTCAGCCGAACGTCTCCTCAGCGTCGCGTTGTGATTGGTTGCCGCTTTGCGGTTCGGGAAAGCGGTTGGGAGAAATCGGTCCCGAAGCGGTTGGCAAAAACGCGCTCCAACCGCTCGATCCCAACCGCTTTGCGGTTGAGAACTCGCGGATCCGCTTCCAGTGTGAACGCGCCATTACTGCTGCTGCTGCTGATGACAGCTCGCTTCAGCAGCAGCGGCTCGAGTTGCAACGACGACGAGGATTGCTTGCATGTCCCGCATGAATTCCACTGCTTTTTCGAGCCTCCGCAAAAGAGGTCGAAATTCGAGACGTACTTGGCCACCGTTCAAGTGTATTCCGATGAAAAGGCAAGTGGGCTACGCTGATGCACATGGCTGATCGACACGCATCTTTCACATCATGATTAACTTCGCCCGTACGTTGAACACGTGTTGTTAGCGCCGCGATTGGGAAAACATGTTCTTCGAGATCCGGCACCGCGGGAGAGGGATTCCCGGGAAGGAGGGAAGTAACGGAAAGGCATCCGCCGATCCCAGAGGATTGGTCATGTTCCACTGGGGATCCGGAGGCGAAGCGACTCCGTTCGGATCGCGTGCTCCATCTCGGGCCTGGTCTATTGATCACGGCGGCGCGCTCTAAAATGACCAGTGGAATTCGCCATGATACGCTGACTCCCTCCCCTCTAGAAATACCTGTATCCGCCCCTGCACACATATATACCCAGACAGCACAGGCCATTTGGCCAATATTGCGTATATCTTGGAAGAAGAGGGCTATCATCGGCGTGTCCTCTCTGTAACCAACATTGGGAATGTCTTGGAAATGTAGGACCATGATTGGCCCCCTTTATCCTCCCTATGATCAATATTGGGAATCCATTGGAATCCCATTGGATAAATTGGAAACCACTTCCACTGCGGTGGCAATCAGCTTCCCATGTCGCATAATATTGGATGGTCATTGGCTCCCGCCCAACGGATAAATTTGACACCACTTCTAATAAGCTTCCAATGGGATTCCAATCTTGTTTTATATTGGGCAGTCATTGGATGCAACTTCCAATGAAGTGCCAATGGGCTTCCAATGTTTTTCAATATCGTGCGTTCATTGACACACCATGGATAAAGTGGACACCATTTCCAATAGGGTGCCAATGGCCATCCGATGTTGTCAAATATTGTCATTGACACCCCATTGGATGAATTGGATACCATTTTAAATAAAGAGCCAATAGGCTTCCATTGTTTCCAATATTGTGCTGTCATTGGCACCCTATTCGATAAAATTAGACACCATTTAAACTGAGGTGCCAGTGGACATCCAATGTTGGCAAATATCTTGCAGTCATTAGCACCAAACTGGATAAAATAGATTTTACTTCCAATAAAGTGCCAATAGGCTTCCAATGTTGTCAAACAATGGGCAGTCATTGGCAAATCTTTGGATAAATTGGATATCACTTCCCATGACGTGCCAATGTGCTTCCAATGTTGTCCAATAATGGCAGTTATTGGTACCCCACTGGATAAATGGGATACCAAGTTATAATAGGTTTCTAATGTTGGACGATATTGAAGAATCATTGGCATTCCTTTGAATAAATTAGATACCATTTTCAACCAAGTTTGTATTGGATTATATTTTCGCCCGCTATTGGGGAGTCATTTACATTCAATTTGATAAACTAGATATCGTATTCAAAAAGCTATCAAAGGATTTGTATAATTGTACAAAATTGGTAATTCACCGTATGCACTGAATCAATAGGGAGTTTTGGTAAACCGCCTTCTTTCCTCCGCTAACCTATCCGCAACGAAGAGACCGCTAATGCGCCTGCGCGCCGCCAGCCTTGACTGAAGAAACCCGGATCTCGTAGCGGGTTGCGGGAAGCGTTGCGGGATGGCAGAAACGATCTACGGAAACTCCCTACTGTGTTCTAGTTGCCTTAAAATGTTGAACTATACTCCAATTTTGTTGGGTAACTTTGACGACTTATTGAAATATATTTCTATGGTTGCAAAATATTGCAAATTTACAGGACAACCGGGTGCTCATTTTCGCCACTCATAGTCAGTCACGCAAAAGAGCGTTTTTCGCCGCACTAATATGTTTTATTGCAATCATTCGATTAAAAACCGCGCTATGTACTCGGGTCGGGTCACATCCGCGGAGCCTTTCTACCAGGGTTGGGCAGTAAATGTACCGCGATAGCATTTCAGAAATACATTTTTTTAACAAGAACAATTTTATTCATATCATTAACACGCTACATATGCAGGCCCGCGAAAGCACTGGTGTGCTTGTATGCGGGACCTGGCGTCCAGCGGGCTGCTTACACTGAAATCCTTTTATTACGTGCATTACTAGCACAAAACAAAAAAACCGTATTTGTATTTTTGTATTGCAATACATTTTTTTCACCAGTATCTATATTCTTGTATCGGAATACGTTTGGAATGTTTCTTTGTATCTTGATACAATCAGGATGAAATGTATTTCGTTAGGATTTTTTTTTTCGGGAAATAAAAGGGGGGGGGGGAGAAGAGAGAAAAAAAAGGGCCCTATCCTCCGAAAAAAAAAAATCCTAACGGCTTTTTTTTTTTTGCTTTTTGCTTTTGAGGGTTTTAATGGTTTTTTTCAATTCTCCAAACAATTTTTCTATGCGTCCTTTTCTCTCTTTTGAGAAGTGTTGCATAGTCGGGGACTCGAACCAGGTAGCGCGCCAGGAGTGGTCTTAGCATCTTCTGCCGCAGGTTCCTAGGTAAGGACGTCATGAGTCATTGTTTGCAGGCAGCCAATGCCCACTGCTAACCGCCTTTCTTGCCTTAGCGTACACAGTACACTAAGGCAAGCCGGCAAAGCTGGGTCACAGTCCGTTGCAGCACGAGCCTGGCGGTGGTTGACTTGAAATAGTAGGGTCACTCACGCAAGTTCAACTGCGGGTTCGTCATCAGTCTACGTGAATGTGGCCCGCTGCTCTGGTGATCCGATACCTAGGAAGCAGGCCAGAAAAAAATGCGAACAACTTTTTAAGCTCTTTCGTTATGCGAGGTGCGGCAACTAACGTTTACAGAGACGACTGAACCATCCTATTTAAATGACTGTCAAATATCCGAGTCGAATCAAACATAACTCCAAGATCCCTCGCTCAACCTGCTCGTTACAACGGCTCAACGTCGAAGCTATATCATAATTAAGCTAAAGACCGACGACCGGTTCCCGCTTTCCACTTTTCCCCCGCTTCCTCCTCTCCCCTTTTCTACCCTGTCCACCGGTCCACCGTTGCCCCGTTTTTGCCCGTTTCCGCCTCCCCCAGGGTGAGGAGGATCTTCTGCCTTGCGGAAACTCGTGTCTGGTCGTCGGCCTTTAAAACAAGACCTTTCGTGTTGTTCTTAAAGCCCAGGCGGTTTGTTTAGCTCCCCAACTTAAGCATATTTTCGTAATACCCAGGATTTACCCTTCCCGTCACGCTATTTATTATCCCTAAATTCAAAATTGACATAAAGAAAACGCCAAACAAAGGTGACGCCAAAACAACGTTCAAATTTTCCCGCGCTCTTCCGTAGGGTGACGTCATATGCTGTATTGCAGAAACACAATAAATCGCAATATCTATTTTCATGAGCGTTTACTTAGTATTGTTTTCACAACAACAATCTGGTTGTAATCCGTCAGGAACAAGCTGTAATGGCCCATATTTCCCCATGGTAGAACATCTGGCGTCAGGTTTTCAGTGTAACCAGTAGGGCTAGAGTAGGGCCCCTCTGCTCTGCCTCAGACCACTCAGACGACTCAGACCAGGGTGTAAGATAGACAGGTGGGGAAACGGCCCATAGAGGCCTACCGCAGCGCCGTGACCGGATTGTGTACTCGTCTGCTTGCGGGTACCCTCGATTTGCGACAGATGGCGCTGCGGCGAGAAGAAAAAAATCTCCGTCAGTTTAGCCGGTCGCCACCGCTCGCCCCACTTGTGCGGCCACCCGGAGTGAGTTCGCGGTGCTCCACTAGATGGCGCCACAGGAAAGAGAAACCCGGGGGGTACACAATCGGGTCGCTCATTTGGCTCTCGTTTCCCACCTGTCTATCTTACACCCTGACTCAGACCAAGTTTGACACTTCAATAACGTAGGGAAAGAAGTTATTGTGACTTGTAGTCTAGGTTACTGTTTCAGATTTACATATTAATATGTTGAATAAATTTTAAGGGCCCTATAATAACGGGAAAAAGGAGAAGTTAATTAGTACGATTTTCTTCTACAGTTCCTGATGTCCGCCATGACTAAAACATTTTTTCCCGAAAAAAGATTTTTTTTAGTTACCTTTAATAAAATTTTTGCCGAAACAGCCGGTACAATAAATTCGGAGACAAGAAAACAAAAATAACGTACGCAATCAATTTTGTAAAACGATACTCTGACCGATCCTACAAAAAAAAAAAACACGCCCATTAAAAAAAAAAAGAAAATTGTTTTAAAAAGAGAATTTAAGCGATCTGCAATATATTGCCTCCACGCAGAGCGAGATATAGGGCGGAAGTTCGTCAATATGGCGGCGTTCGGTGAGATTTCAAACTGGAGGTACGTCACGTGGAACAGCCCCACGGGGTTTAGGTTGCTTCCTCTGTCAAATCCGGGCTCTTCAGGAACTTGTAACCTCCCTCGCGCCATCAAGTGAGTAGTACATAAACTACTCCCCCATCCGTCTCCCACTACCGTTCAGAGATGGCAGCAGCTCCTAGGACGCGAACCAAACGCAATCCGACGCGGGGGCTGTTGATATCTGTGTAGCAGCAGCATCCCGCAACGCCGCTTCCTCGCTCGCCAGCTCCTCTACTGCATCTACTCTACGCCGACGGCCTGAGCGCTTTGCAGTTTGCCGCGTGCGAGCACGTCAGTTGGTCAGTGTTTTCTCTGCATGTCGGAAGCCACCCAACCGGAGGAACAAGCAATGGCCTGCCAGAACGTAGCGCAGAAGGTTACGGAGTGGCTGCTATGGGACAAGGTAAACTGATTGTCTCCATTGCGAATATTTAGTAGACCTCATCCACCCGTGTAATTAATGCATCCGCACGGTAGTACACGCTGCAAACATAATTCACCTAAAAAAAAAAAATTACGACTTAAATTTTTTGAACGATTGCAGTTTACGTTGCGTAAAGCGCCGCGCTGCAGTGTTTCCACTAGAGTTGGTCGTGGTTTCCACGCCGACGTCGGCAAGCTCTTTGAATATGATCGAGTTGGTGTTGCGGTGGGGTTTTGTTTTCTTTCTTTGGCCGTTTGACATTGACGTCGGCGAAGTGTCGCTTTCAAGGAGACGATAGGGCGATATATGATTACGCGGCGGTTCGCCGCCGAGCCGCTTGAGTGTAAGGTAGCTCGTTCCTGGAGCTATGCCAGTAATTCCTCCGCGTCGATAGACCGCTTTGAGCTATCCGTCTAATCGGCATAATTATCGTAGACGCAAACACCAGGAAGCATTTTAAGGTATTTCTATCACTCGCGGAGTGGCAATGAAAAAACTGCCTTGTAACAATGTTTTTTTTTTTTTTTTTTGGAATGTACAGGGCATATTTGATTTTGAAATTTTGTTATTTGCTGTTTAATCTCACGTGCTCCAGCCACCCGTCCTGATTTAATCATAATCATCAGGAGAGCCATCTAATAAACATGCTAAACAAGCACGCTTTTTTCTTTTTTTTTCAAAATTTTTACGTAGGGGCCGACTACTGAGGGGGGGGGGGGCGGCGGCGGCTGGGGAGCCCGAACTTTTCCCCCTCCTCCTCCTCCTCCTCTCTCCCGAGCTCTAGGGAAAAGCAAGTACCATCACCTCTGCAACCTCTGGGTGCACCTCATTAATCTCATTGGTGCGCCCTGGTGCCCGCACTAATCGATAGCTAGCGCCCAGTGGATGTATTTCTCTAACTATTTGCGCAGTCCTGTTCGAAGACCCTACATAGTATTAGCAAATACGATAAAGGCTAGTGCTGGAAATACCTTAGAAAGCCACTGGAAGTAGTTGCGAATGACGACAGTGGCACCTCTAGCGGACCTGCAGCCTACGGGATTAGACGACTTAATACGTTTTGTAGGCCTCATTTTGTTTTCCCAGGCGTTGAACCAATTCATTACGGTCAGTGTGATGAACCATGGAATTCACTGATCACAACTGCCAGGACAGCTAAATTATATAGGATCACAAAAGCAGCCATTTCTTTAGGTATCATGCTGTCAGCATGCTTATTCTACGTTATCCAGGGACTACACATGTTTGGTACGTATCTTTATAAACCCCCCCCCCCCCCCCGGGAAATTAAGAACTTTCCGCCTATGTCTGTTTACATATTTTTGCATAAGATGGTGAAACAAGAAACAGAATTCAGAGCTGTGCAGAACAAACCCTGACCCTAGTGATACAGGTAGACAACACAGGAACCCAGAAATAGAAAAGAAAAAAAAGCACAACCCATGCAAATGCGATTGGCTATCTGCACTATCTTTAACAAACAAGGCCAGGGCAGCCCAGGGATTCAGGTCGAGCCCCCAGCAGAGTTATCGCAAGCTGACACAACAGCAAACAGATGGATCCAATGGCACAGTTTGGAAACCTTTGACGACTAGCTTCCTCAAAGATGCCATATTTCCTGCACTATTGGCGACAAGATGTTTTGGTGGCAGGGGCGGATCCAGAATTCCGTTTTGGGGGGGCGGAAAATTTGTAAGGATACTATTTTCTCATTCTTTCTTGTGCACCGGGGGGTCCACTCATGTCAAATTGCCCTCCAAGGGGGAAGGAAGGGGGGGGCTGCCCTTCCCCCCCCCGCCACTGTTTGGTGGTACCACATCACGGGCATCCTCCTGTGACGGAACTAGTAGGATGCAAGCAGATGACGCGCTATGTCGAAGCATGGAGTGCTTATGTTAGTTGGCATCTATGCCAATTAAAAACGGTTTATTTATTGAAGAAATGCGTATGACAGTTTTGTGAGTGATATTTCTAACGAATGACAGTGCCTCGAAGTTGCTTTTTATATTAAAATAACTTTCAAATGTTCAAAGACAAGCCTGGAGCTTCACATTACAGCTTGCGCGGTGTGCGTCAGGGCTATTCACAGCCTCACTGATTCTTGTTTCTTTTTTGGATCTGGAAAGGCTGCTGTAGAAAAAGGTTTTGCATTCACCCGGGTAAATGATGTGCTGCCTTCTTAGCTGTGCACGCACGCACAATTGTGTTGCAAAGCGCCGCACACTTTTTAAGCTACTTTGAGCTTACTGATACCGACGCTTCTATCCAAGTGTGACTCAACAGTTGCTGACAAGCAAATGCTCATCAGCAACTGACGCTTAGCCCCTGCCGCATCGAATATGTGTCAAAAAGGTTTGTCATATCGGAACTTCTGCTTAAAAGAAAAGCAGTAATTTTCATAAATTCTTAAATTGTCGGACATGGCCCGGCAAATTCAGGTGATTGATTCATTTGTTCTATACAATTTTGACTAAGAATTTTTACAAATTTAAATTCATTCGCTGTAGAAGTGCATCACGCATTATGTGCATTTGGGTCCTCAAAATTAAACATACAAACATGAATAATTTATAGCAGGCATATATCTCATCTTTTGGGACGCTGAAGTGTCGCCGACTTACTAGATTTAAGACCTGGATCGCTATGGAGTCTTGCATAATTTACGTCGACCAGGTGAATAAGCAGGGATTTAATTGAAACGACTCCGGAAGCCACCCACCACTTCTTTCAGCCAGGTATTATGGGGAAATGTTTGTTTACTGGTTCAGGAAATTCACAAAGGAATCAACTTGGAGCTAATAAGAGACCAGCAGTCAACGAACACATTGGAACCAACAGGATGCACGGAGTCGTTTTCACTGAAGTGTTTACTGCACACGTGAGAGGTTCTCGAATTTCGCTTTCCTATTTTCAGTTTGATGAGACATACCTTTCTCAGTTTTATTTTGTCCGAATCATAATAAAATATACACCCTATTCGCTGTGGTAGATGTTGTAGGGGGTCAAGTGCTGGATATTCTATTTTTATCATCCAGCTTTTTGTACCACCATCCCAGCGCTTTGACACCCCAGCGCCAAGAGTGTTTGTTAGCACGACTACGCTTGGCACGGTTCGAAGCTTCGGAAAAACGTCCTACTACAAATATCACTTCACCAAATAAACACAACGCATGGAACAGGCTTTGCTGCGCGTTACCCAAGCAGCGCATGAAGCGAACCAACGAGCTGAGGGATCCAAGGGCTGTGTATTCTGTCCTACCCATGATGTCACAAACGACGATGATGATGGCTAGAGAAGCGCTTCCCTGTAGTTTGCACATGCCGCCAATAGTAGACCACATCCGACGTGTAGAATACAAAAAAAAAAAATTTCACCTGAAAAACAAAATTTTTTTAATATCCCCAGAGATAGCCTACCTAATATCAAAAGCAAATAGGGTGAAAATAGGGAGTAAATTAACTTTGAATTTGCTACCAAAAGAAGGTTGGAAAAAGAATGGTAATTTTAGATTTTGTGATTTGTGAAACCTGTAATTCCGGGAGGGGCGATGAACCAAAGAAGACTGTCCTTCCCTGTCATCAATGTTCGCTCCCATCTTGGCTTAGTAACGCCATTTCTGCCTAGGCGCCTAGGGCTCTGTATTTACTAGAAGTGGGCTATCTTTCGGTGTTTTTGAAAAAAATTGCAAATTGTGCCAAAAATAAGGGTGGGTTATCTTTGAGGGTTGGAGCATCTCGAGATATTGGTGGCCTATATTCTTTATAGTTTCCACCTGGTGCACATTCTCCACAAAAACAAATTTTCATACACAGCACAGCTTGAGAGATGCCTGCTTTTTTAGTGCACAAAAAGGCTTGTATCACGCAGATTTCATATTTAATCTAACCTGTTATTCACAAAATTTGTCTTGTCGCGTCATAATGAATGATCTGCAATAAGAAAATCGTGTTGTAGTCTTCACTGCATAAAATATCATATTCTAAGTGTGTGTGGCCCGGTACTTGTAGAAAAAAGAAAAGTAAATTAGGGGATACTGGCAACTTCTTTTTCAATATTTCTGTGGTTGCGTAAACTCCTTTCAACGAATGACATTTTGCATTGCTGACATGTCACCGATATGAAATGGGAAAATAAAGGTATGAAGATTAAAAAGGATTGAGGGGATTGTCTGTTACTGAAGTAGGCCTGAAATTGCAGGGTAATATGTGACGGGAATAATAACTCGAGACTAGATCTTTGTGTTCGGGTCACGCGTATGTTCCCCCGAGGTTGAAGAAGTGCAATCCTGTTCCCTATTTTCTTCATCGTGAGCCCCGATGAACCCCGATTTCTTTTGTTCGGCACCAACAAATTAATACCGAAAAACGACCAAATCTGTGAGGAAAAGTAAACCCCAAAAACATAGAACGATACTGGTGACATTTTGAAAAATCTGTCCAGACCTGCTTCAGGCCACGTGCAGTGACCGGCATTGGTAGTCGGTATCACCGACCTGTGCTTCATTAGAAGCTTGGGTGCAAAGGAGCCTCTTGTTCTTCCATTGTTCGCATAGAGCAGTGGTTCTCAGCCACTGATGTATCGCGGACCCCTTGTGGATAGGCGGAGATGATGGAGGACCCCTTCGTGGTGAGGGGAAGGGAAAGTTATAGATTAATTATGATAAGGATTTAATAAATGGATATAATAAGTAAGGGCTATGCGAAGTAGGCTTCTCACATTGACATACACACGAGAAAACTCACCCGAAAATTGAAACGTTTCTTCTAAATTGTTAAAAAAAGACAACTTTTATTGCCGGGCTTGACTGATGAGGCGTGGCTTCGCGGACCCCTAAAATGTCTTCGCGGACCCCAAAGGTCCGCAGACCCCCATTTGAGAACCACTGGCATAGAGAATAAATATCGGTGGGGGCAAAAATCTGCCCAAGGAGAGTGTTCTCGGTGTGGGCGTATCAGCCTGTTCTAGGCGAGGGTCGTCATATTGCCTGTCTGTGACGTGTAAGGAGAGAAAGCGGAGATAGCGTCTATCTCTTTTGCAGGGGGGACCCGTGGAAGAAGGCATTCATGTAGATTAGACTGCGCTCGCATTGGTGATAAGTAATCTAGTAATTTTACAACTTTCTTTTTCTTCTGCAGTACGTAGTAGTGCATGTGTCAAGAAGGCAATGGGCTTTCATTTTACTGCTTATAAAGCTTTTGCGCACATATTCTACGTAAAATATTTTGTGGAGTTTGGGAGTTTCTAACTATACTCCGTTTCACGATAACTTGGCGCACTGTGGAGGCTGCGGCCCTGCGACGCAATAAGAGCGTCGGAGCAAGTCACGTGATAACACTCCATGGTCGAGGCCACGGAGGCCTCGTTACCCACACAGTAACAGCGTCGCTCGCGACAAAAAGGAGTTCTAGGATTTTCTTGTAATGGCAATCAAACTTGCACAATTCCACCTCTATTGAGAACGTATAAAAAATAAGGAATAAATATTGACAAATTTATGAGTTTCATATTAGTTATGACTCTCAGCTAGAACATCAACGGGAACGCAAAGGATAGAAAGGGACAAACTTACGAGTTTCAGTTATATTTAAATAAAAATGCGACGCCACATCCATATCCTCCTGGTCTTTTCTCCGTGGTGGCGCCGTGGCCGCTGGCGATCGAAGCCGTGTAATCGACCGCTTCTGCTCAAAACATTGGCCTGGTGTTAGCACCCGCCAGAGATTAGTGGGTAAATTGAGCGTATGGTTGTCTCATGAGCTGTTCGCAAAGAGCTCGCTACTCTAGTAGACGGCAATGTTGCGGCGGTGGACGTTCATTTGAAGTTAATTGGTTTTGCAGCAGACGAATCTTGACCAGCAGACGACAGCCGGTTCCATGGCGCAGTGACACACACGCTCTAGGACGTGGTGTTACTGTGCCTCGCTTCGATGCTCTTATTGGGTTGCGGGGGCTGTAGCCTCCACAGTTGGCCAAGTTATCGTGAAATGGAGTATAGAACATACACCAAGTTAAGGATATAAAGTATTCAGTGACAGGTAAGCCATAGGCTTTCTGGTTTTAACCGATAAATACAGATAAATATCTGCCAGCGTTAAAAATACAAAATCAGTTAAAACCAGTGCTGTGTCCATTACCTAAGATAAGTAACAAAATAGGGTTACTTGTTAGTTTGTCAAAACGTAATGCATTACCGAGATTCATTACCGTCCTACATATGTAACCAAATACCGTTACCATTATTTCCTAAATCCAATTATTGTTGCTTTTGCATTACTTTAGATTTCATTATTCTTATTGCCCGCGATAAGCCGCAGATACAAACTCTGACAACAACTAGACTGTTACAAAATGATCATTTATAATATTTTTTATTCTTTCTTTATGAAATTTGTAGAATACAACGAGGTTTTGATGACCATGTTGGCCTTTTGAAGGGACCAAAAATATGAGTCAACACTAACAAGTAACATAATTTTATAGACAATACTCTAAAATACTAATGAAATTACTTGTTAGTCATTCTATAATATAATGAGTACATTACTGAAGAAACTAATGCATTACCACTAATGTTGTTACTTGTAATGCATTACTTCCAACTGTGAAGGAAACCAAAAAATGCAGATTTCTGAAAAATTTAGTTTTTTATGAAAGTTATTTTTTATAAAACCCTTCCTTCTTAAGGCCCGTTCACACTCTTGCGACCGAGTTCGACAGAGAGACCAAACCGGTTTTAAGCCTCTTGCGATCTCTTAGGACCAGCTCGGCTGCAGCGGAGCTGGTCCTAAGAGATCGCAAGAGGCTTAAAACCGGTTTGGTCTCTGTCGGTCGAACTCGGTCGCAAGAGTGTGAACGGCGCTTTAGACCTTCGTCATAATTTTATCTAGAATCAAGCGTCGTGCCAATCCCAAGTCAGTGGAATCACTGACCTGGGAGGACAGTGGCATGAGAATGGGGTCAGTTAGTCAGTCGCCATGGACGGTCATCAGGTCTTTTTTTTTTTATGTACCGAGAAAGTGAGGGAGAGGAGGAGACGAGAGCGCACTGGGAAGTCACAACACCAAGCTCTGGTTGGAACTATCAGTGGGAAGACCCTAAACTTGGCTGCCTTTGCTTCCACTGCATCCGTCGAACGCGTCGAAACGCGGGATGCCAACGTCCGGCATTTTGCTTTCGCATTCGAATGCATTCGACGAGTGCAGTGGAAAGAAAGGCAGCCTTTGTCTCCACTGCACTCTTCGAACGCGTTAGAACATGGAACATCAGTGTCTCGCTCTCGCATTTGAACTCGTTCAATGAGTGCAGTGAAGACAAAGGCAGCTAGCATTGGGTCTACCCACTAACCGTTCCAACCAGAGCCCTGTGTCCTGACGTCCCCGCGACCTCTCTCGTCTCCTCCTTTCTCTCGGTTTTTTGGTGCATTCAGTTCAGAGCTGAATTACATTGTTCAGAAGTACAGTTGTCGGTTCAATCTTGCCAAAGTAGCGAGAGGAACTTGTCTTCCTCAGGGTCAAAGCATTCTGCTTTAGAACACTCATATTTTTGCCATTGCACACCTGTGTTTCGACTCATTGTCCATCGGTTGCAAGCACTCTTGCAAATATGGTTGGTATAAAGCATCGTAAGAGTGTATATAAATTGTAAATAAAATATGATATCTATATTTCTTATTAATCTTTTTTGTTGCTGACAGTAATTTGTTTCACCGATAATCACCACTTTTGGCTTCCATGCAAAACAAATCGCCGAAATATGCTGATTTTTGAAAATAAATAAACACCGAAAAGTGTTTGCAGATTTCCCTTATAAATGAACGTCCGAAAATCTGCAGCATAGCGATGTCGCGGGCATCTAAAGTGATTTCAGCAGCATGTTTCATCGTTTCATTTTCACGTGTACCACTAAAGCCACTTTACTTCGTGCCACTAAAGCAATACCAGTAAATAAATTACTGGTATTGCTTTAGTGGCAAAAATATGGTCACAGCCGAAATATTACGTCAGAGTGAAGCCGCTTACTCCACTAAGCCGATTTTAAAGATTCAACCTGGTGCTCTCTAGCGGGTTAGCTTTTGGTCAAGGAACACTGGCACAGCAGCCTTGTGACGTCACGTCGCCTGGAGCCGCGGTTGATTGGTTGTACCGCATACTGCAGCACCAAGATGACGTCACATTGTGGCCCTATGACTGATGATCAGTGTTGCCATCACAATCTTTATTGTTTTATTCAAATTCTAAACATGAAACATGCCGCGAAAGGAATTAAGAATTGCAAGGGGAAAGTCGTAATGAGAAGATACATGATAAGGTCTATTTGGGAGACCTCCTTGATGTTCATGAAAGCCAAAACGGAGATTACAACATTTTAATAACTCCGTCTAGAATGAATGGAGACCAACTCAAAGGAAACAGTATGTGCCTATGTGGGCTGTACCGATTTTTGCCTTTGTTTCTGTACTTGCTCATACATGAAATTGCAATGCAAGAACTGAAAATCCCTAAGCTTTTTACAAAGCTTACCTCAGCAGATCCATGTTGAGGCATTTCATTAGAGGAAAACGTTCATTCAGGTATACCGTAGCATACTGCATCCGCCCATTCCACATTAAGTGCCCCCACCCAAATTTGTAAGATCTGAGGAAATACGCGCAGTACATTTATATGTAAAATTGATGACCGGACAAGCGCCCATCCCCTATTTCTTTCGCGATTATCTCGAAACTTTGTGTGGGCGCTTGTCCGGTATTTTACTGTAGCTTCTTTTTATGTCGGCCATCATATTGGGACTCGACCAAATCTGTGAACATTGGTCATTGTTAAAACATGACACAAGTTGGTTAGAGTGCAGAAAACTGCAGCAGCTAGGGGACTGGAATGCTAGCGACAACACCAGGTCTACCGTTTGTAGACATAATCTGGTTTTAGCAACAGTTAGGATTGAGTCGGTTCATTCTTTGGGAGGAAAGGAACATGACAAATCGAAGAGACACGGACAAGATGAGGGCTAAAAAAGTATATATGTATTTAATATTATTTTTATTCCTAAAAACACTTCCTACACACTTTTAAACTGAATTCTAGTTTGTCTTACTTTCTCTTCAGCTGTGACTGTTAAAATTTTCTGTTATATGCCAGGAACCTCCGTGGAGTTGTGTTTAGTCTGCTGCAAGGAATTCCTTCCTTAACGTCCCTTAGCATATGTCGTGCTTCGAAACTACACTTGGGCACAAACTTGGGCTCAACTTACCGGCATAGATTTTAGCCAGGCCTGCGAAACAATTCTGGTAAAGCACGCTAATATACTTCATCGCAGCAGCGCTGTGAGAGGGCATGGTTGACCTCAGTCGATCCACTTCGAGGTGCTTTTCCACAAAGCGAAAACGTTCATTTCGATGTATATCTTTTTACGTCGACCATCATAAGGAGATTTGATCAAATTTGTGAACGACAGCCTTTGATAAAACTGTACATTAGCACCTTTGAATGTAATAGGCTCGAGTAGATCTCGTCTTATGGCTTTTAACAGCAGAGAAATACGGACAAGTTGAGAGATAAAGAAATGTTATATATACTAACTGAGATAAAGAAAAATATGCAGCCCGACTTAAAAGTGTGCTAACTAAGATCCCCCCACCCCTTCCCCCCCCAAAAGAAAAAGAAGAAACATGCATTGCCAATAGTGTTGGAACAATGGAGGAATAGGGGCAGACAATTTTTCTACTGGGGGCACATCCACACTACTCTTTCCCCTCCCCCTCTCCACTGCCACTTTCTGTCGCCCCTTTTCCTCCCCAACACTCTCCAACCCCCCCGCCCTTAGCATTTTAATTCTAAAAAACCTTGGAGTAAAACCAACTGGCAAAACTACCCTTTTGCTGATTTGGGTGCATATGCCTGTGTTTGGGCATTTCTACAAGAAATACTAAAAAAAAAAAAAAAGGGGGGGGAATTTTGATTATGAACACAGAACGTAAACATCATTAAGAACAATGTAGAAAAATAAGAAAAAAAATATTCTTTTATAATGCGGGCTCAAATTATGGCTATATTTAATTTTTGATGAAATTCAAAATTTGTGTGAATTATTTTGTGGTAATAAATTCAACTAAAGTGGTACCAGTCGATAGCACATGTATAGGCCTACAGACATATAGCGTTAAATAAGCAAAATGTGCAATGAATTCTAAGATACAAGGCTCCAAGTATGCCACCAAAATGTCAAAGATGTAATGTTTGGCATTTTTTATTTCTGGCATCAAGAATGAAAAAGCAGTTTAGTTAATGGAAAAAATGGGCCATGTGTCATGCATTTACAATAATAAATTACTGTGTTTTAATTTTTACGAATTTAAAATAACCTACAGAACTGGGTACACAAATCAAGCAGCCTAAACGTTGCATTTCACCTTGGTCTACCTCAACATTTTTGACAAATAAAAAAATGTTAAAAAAACTATTGCGTAAATGGGGCTATAATATATAATTTTTTGAAGCAAATCAAAGTACCCACCCCAACATGTGTGTTCAATTTAAAACAAAACCATCCTATAACTACCTATAGAGTCATCACCAGTCTTTAAAATAGAAACAATCACCAATTTTTTTACAAAGTGATGGAACTGAGCTTGAACTGAGTAAAAGATTAAAAATATGTTTCATGATGGGAATTAACAGTTCACTGCATCCTTTGATAATACAACTCTGTATGGCATCCACACCACTCGAAAATTTTGGTTTTAGTTTTCTTATCACTTTGGCAATTTCGCTAGAATCAATTTGCATAGAACGCGAGAAGTCGTGATTGTATATATGATCGTTCCCCGGCTGACAAGATTTGTAGCTCTCAGAGTAGCATTTGCTCAAATAGTCAGGAAAAATATCTGCAACCTCAGCAGGCGATGCATGGTAACTATCCACATTATACTAACCACTACACAAGCCGATAGTCAACTAACAATCACAAAAAAACTGTCTAAAAAAAAACCCATTTTTTTTGTTTACGGGTTAAAGTGTATTTTACATTGTCATAGTGTATGCTTACCATGCTTGAACGATTTCTGTTGCTATGAATGAAAGATAAAATATCAAAGCTGCTCAGAATTGCTCCTGCACAGTTGTGCACAGGAGTATGAACTATTACATATCTTAAGAGAATTTTTCATCACTTTGAAGCTAGAGGCACTTAGCAGAGATAAGTGCATACTGAACAGAGCTTAGACAATCTGGAGGTACTTCTGAAACAAGGTTCATTAGCTCTTTCATGCTTCTGCAGTCAGCGTTGTCTCCAAGTCTGTGCGACAGACATTCATCCACTTTGCGCAAGAGTTTGTAACAACCAGGTATAACTTGGCTGCTGTTGGAACCTAGCTTTCATGAAAAAACATTGACTCCTGGACTTTAGTTCTCCAGTGCAAAATGGAGGACAGTGCTTGATAACAAGCCCTTTAACTGATGGCCCTTGAATGTGCCCATTACCTCAAGATAATAATTTGTAGGGGCACTGACCTTACAGTTTATCAGACATTGAGTCACCTGTTTGATAAGACATACGCTCCATTTCATTGTGATGTGATGTTGAGTAACCACCATGCACAAAACAGGGAGATGGTGTCCAGTTACCTACAGTCATGACTCGTTAATGTAGGCCTTGTTAATAGGGATACCCCTCTATAGAAACAAAATATTCCGGGACAAACTGGTTAAACACGTGCATTTCTGTCTCATTAATATGGAGAGCTCGCATCATGAATGATATTTGGGGGTAACGGAGGTGTCCATATTAATGAGACGTGGCTGTATTTGTGTTAAAAGGGAGAAAAAGAAAAAATGCTAACTTTGTGTCTTCCGCGTATGCATTGCGCGGTCTGGCCACAGCGCCTGATAAGGTCCCTAATTCATTTTTATTTCGTTATTGGGCGCGTCGTCAGTGTCGTAGTACTATTCATTTTATGCAGGCTCTTAAGATATGACGCCTCCCTCAGTTACGCTTGCGGGGGAAAAGTACAAAGAAAAGCTGCAGAGAGAGCAGCTGGCCTTATACACGTATCTCTTATCACTTTATGGCCTTTTGCGAGGGCTTCCCCACAAATGTGAATAAACCCACTCAAGCAGAAATCTGTTTGCCAAGGGCTGGCCCGCAGTCTAGGATTTTATTTGTTTGTGCACGAGCGATTTAAGGCTTGTTCATGTCCAGACATGCGACTTGTTGCATGGCGGGGACAAGTAAATGTTATCTGAGCTGTCAGTCGGGCGTTGCCTTGACAGTGGCACGTAAGGAACTTGCATGTGTCCTTTGCTCAGATGCAATGTCAGCCCTAAGGACACATATATAAAAAAGAGGTGTGGTACATATGATAAAGGGGCAAGAAAACTGATGGTTAAAGTTCATCATATGCCTATTCCCTGGGTATAAATAACTGCATTTGAGGATTTCTCTGTAATCCTGTTTGATCAATTGTCACTCTTCGTAGTTGTCTGCATTAGCTTGAAGCTTTGTCATAAGCATTGACTGTGCCACTTCGTGGCATTTGTTTTGTCGTTGTAAACAACTGTTTTGTGGCAGCACAAGTCTCTTCCCGAAACGTCGTGTAATAAAGCCTCTACTGCTGTTCAAACATTTTTCTACGTTTACAACTTTCTTGGTGAAGACTTGTTCATTAATACAGTTAATAAAGTTTTTAATTTCTAATCAGATCTTTAAAGCTTTATGTTTGCTTTGCTTCTCTTTAACCATGTAAGTTAGAAATGAACCTAAGAAAACGAGGAATGGTATTATACTTTGTTTTACCGTACAATGGACCGCAGTGGATATGACAAGCCATCCCAGCCAGTCCAGCACCGTGAACATACCAAGTGAATATATGGCTGCACGTCGCTATGTCCTTTACGAAGGTCAAGTGGCACTTGCACTTCATTGGATTGGCCTAGATAGCTTGTAGCATTCTCTGTGGTCCATCATTAGGTGAAACGGATTATAGCACCCAGGCGAAAATCGGCCCACTTCCAGCTGGATTATGGAACTGGAAATGAGGTGGTCCAGCTGGATTCCAGCTGGGTCCAGCTGGAATCCAGCTGGACCGCCTCATTTCCAGTTCCATAATCGAGCTGGAAGTGGACTGATTTTCGCCTGGGCAGGCTTCATAAAGGCTAAAAATGTATGTGCTAGACTCCAGCTTGTTGCACACTTGGTACTATGCAATGGGTGTATGGTCAAGGGGCAGCATATGTGTTTGGCTGTTAAGCTGAAGATGTAGCAGAGTGCCTTTAATCTTTGGTAAAGCTAAATGGTGAGGTAAATTTTTGTTCTTGCAGAATGAAAAGACGAGGAAGCAGATCGAGAACTTGCACAAGACCGGAGATGTTGACCAGTTGCAGCACTTGCTTCTGGACCGACTCACCTTTGGAACTGCTGGTGAGAACATGTGGTCATAGTTTTCAAAGAACTGTTGACGTTTGGGCGGCCTTAAATCGGGTCGTGGCGTTTATAGTGAGATGAGGTTTTACAGATTGGTAGCGTGTCTTCTCTCCCCTTCTTTGTTTCTATGACGACCTGGCCATTATTTTCAGTAATATAGTTCTGGTGTGTGATGTGTTGATCTGAATTAGGGTGTCAAGAAGTGTAGTTCGCATATGCTGCCGACTGCCTCAAAGGTGATGTAGGGGCAGTTTGACAACGGCATGGTCCCAGAAACAAGGCGACAAGCTTTAGTCACTCTGCTGCACAAGGGAAAGGGGAAGCCAATGGACGATCCAAAGCCAATGGACGATCCATTTGCAGAGTGGGGCCGTTTTGTTTCTGTGAATTGTAAGCTAATTAATGGTATTCCAGCACAAAGTCCCGTTTCGCGTCACTAATACTCACCCCGTATGAAAAAAAGAATTTTAATAATATAAAATGCATGCAATAACTAACGCTCAAAATGTTTGGTGCTGTGCGGCAAAGCTGCTATGAACAAGACGTCGGCTCGCTCCGAGTGAAGGTTTGTCGTAGCTTTTCCCGTTCGGAGGTCATATGTTACTCAATCTTTTGCCATCACAGGTTAGTTCAAGTCACTGCAAAGTGCCAAGGGGAGTTTAAAGAAAATAAAAGATGGAGCATTTTAAATATTGACGCCCAATCTTGCCACATTTTGAGCAATCAGCCACATTTCCGCGTTAATAAAAATATGATAGTTGAGGGTGGGCATATTATCTTTATATATTCAGAAAGAATATCTAAAGACGCGCATTTTGATATGTTTTGTGAAATATTATGAAAGATGGTTTATTTGCAAAAAAAATTGTGAATATGTCTCTTAACTGCGTTTTTATGCAATGTTTGATTTTTTGGTTTGCATAGAAATATTTGATTGATATTTTTATTTTTTGTGTGTGTGTTGTATATTTTTTGTAAAATGTATTAAAAAGTTAGGGTGACGTGAAAGCTTCGATAAGGAAATGATGACTGTGCAAACTAGCATTGTGAAATCTTCTCAATTTCCACGCCTCGAGCTTGTCTATTTTATATCTCATCGAAAAAAATGTTACGGCGTTCATATATAGCTGAATGTTCCTCCCAAGAACATGGCTTCCATATATATTTTTAACAAAAATGTCTAAATTATGACCCGGACCATCATTGCATGAACTGATGTGGAATCACCCTAGAATTACCCATTTACTGTGTACTAAATCCTGCTGAAAAACTACAACTGTAAGAAACTTGTATAGCAGCGATGAACACTTTTGTTTCCAAAGTTCGTTGCACTCAAACGCCTGTTCACTTTTTGATGTCTATAGCAGAACACATTTAGCGTAAGTGGAGTTTGTTTCAAGCTGGTTGTATGCATAACGACGTGTCTGTTATCCGTCTTGTCTGTGACCAGAGGTATTGCTTCTAAATTCCGGTTTCAGGCCTCCGAGGAGTGATGGGCCCCGGTTACGCTGCCATGAATGACCTGGTCATCATCCAGACTTCCCAGGGGCTGGCCAAGTATCTTCTCAGCACTCTTCCAGACTGCACGAAGAAAGGAGTGGTCATCAGTTATGACGGCCGCTACAACAGTCACAGGTTGGTCGTTTGCATTGTGAAGTCGTACAGCGTAGCACACAAACAAAATTCTGCTCCGTTTTTGCACCAAACATTTAGCAATCTTCTGGCTGTAAGATCTTACTAGGCTAAAAAAGAACACTTTTTGCATTGCAAATGTGAAAAATATACTGCAAAAACCCCGCTTGAAAAGATTCTTTCAGTGGTCATCACATGCCCAAGCAAAATATAAAAGTGAGAACAGAACATTTGCAATGATGGGCCATGCACGTGTAGGGGAACTTGACATAGCTAGTCTGTTTGACATTACATCCTTGACAGGAAACAGTGCGGCTCTGCATTTAATGGGTTTCTCATACGGTGTGTTCCAAATATTGTAAACAACTTAATTTTCGTAAAAACCTAAATTTTGCAGTCTAACAAATTTTTTAAAAATCAATCGCACGAATACATTACTTAGGGTGACGAATACGTCGCATAACACTCCAAATCACTAAATTTAGTGCTCGCGGAATATTCCCAAAACCTGCACTTTTGGAAAAAATTGGAAAACAGTATAGAGCCTGTGAAAATGCCTATAGGAGCACACTCTCGTAGGCATGTGCTGGGCTGTTCACAAGCTGTGTGTAATCGCATGTTATTATCATCATCAACACTTCCCGCTCTTTGCTGGATTTGCAATGAAGAACCAAGCTTACTTTCTGCATTCCAGCTGATCATTACATCATCTGGATAGCATATTTGGCAGAGAAAAGGCATTTAGCACTCTTGCAGCATGTCATTGATAAGTCGAATAAGTGCTCTGACAGAAGACAAAATAAATAAATAAATAAAATGTGTACATACCGTAAAAGTTCCGAAAGAATCCCCACCCCAAAAAAGAGATAAGTGGTGAAAAATGTGGGGTGGGCGATGTTTGGGCGTGTGACAACAAAAATGTTATAAAAAAAACAGTGGCTTAGCTCGGCTATGCCAGGATATACGTAGCGTAAGCTTAGGTTCAGCTGGTTATTCTTAGCTTTCCTGGTTGTCTAGGATTAGCTTGATTATCTTGCTTACTGCTGCTTCAATGACACACACACGGTATACGCATTATGTGACTACCTCGGGATCCGATGAGTTAAGCTGTGTGCCGTGTTGTTATGTATCAAGCAACCAAGCTGCCGCCCAGAACAGCCGGACAGCGCAAGCCATGATCTCGAGCGCGTGCATGCGCGTGGCGCGTGCATCGGGGACTGGCACGTATGACGTCACTGCTTCTCGCGCATGCGCAGCATGGCTCTCCAGGGGCCACGCGAAACTGCTCAACCTCAGCCAGTGTAGCTTACGCTACAAAATTGGTCATAAGCATGGGGGGCGAGGGCCGCTACAAAGTACTATGTGAAATGGGAACTCGTACCACAGATCGCGCATACAGCAAATTCGCGTTCAACGTTGCGATAAGTATGCGGGAATTCGCTACGAACGCCCCTGTCACGGCAACAGATACCACAGAACGCGGATGCAGCACATTCACGCTTCGCAGTGCGATAAACATGCGAGAACCCGCTACAAACTCTGGTGTCACAGGAACAGATACCACAAATTGCGGGTGCAGCAGATTCGCGTTTCACGTTGCAATAAACACGGGAAACCATTACAAACTCGCATATCATGGAAACCCATATCACGTGTGCAAATCGTGGAACGAGCTGCGAATTTATACAACAGTGGAACGGATACTGCAAATTGCGGACGTAGCAGATTCACGTGTCACGGTGTGATAAACACGAGGAAATCTGCGGCGAACACGTTTGTCACACGATACTGATACTGCAGATCTCACGCGGTTGACGTGATTCTTGTCTGACATCGTGGGATCGGTGTCCAGCAGGAATCGGGGGGGGGGGGGCAATGTTTATGAAATTTTATGTTATGGATTTAAAGCCCCAAAAACGGAATGGGTGATCTCTTGGGGATGGGCGTTCATGCAAGACTTTGCAGAATGCTGAAGACTGGTTTTAACTGGAAAAAAAAACAACTTAGATTCCTCAATGCTTGCTACTTGGCAATTAAGAGTAATAACTCTCTTTTATTCAAGGCAATTTAATTGTCTTTATCATCCAGTGAATTTGTTTTATCAGTTTTAAGACTGGAATTCATTACTGCTATCAAGCATGCCCCAAGTTTGTTCTTTGTGTGATGTGTGCTAAAAGTCTGCTCACCGCTGAAAGGTTCTTTTGACCGGTGTCACTAATTTATGCATCATTTCGAAACGCCTAGAGATGAAGATTTTTTCTCCATATAAATTAATACCAAATGTCATTAGCAGACCTTATCCCGAAATAAACATTGGTGAGAAATCTCCAGGTTTCTGCACTGAAGTACCAATGTCACAGTGCCAATTTCTTGATATCATCTCTTGAGACACACATTGCTTGACGAAGCTTGCTGCTTTATGTGGTTTCTATTAGATTGTTAACTATGCCTGTGGTCACAAAGAAAGTGAACCAGTTCTCTCTTCAAATAAAGAAATATTTGATACCCTGAGGGACGGTTGTGAGCAGCTCAGTCCACTTTGTGAATACTGAAGGAGTGGTCATGAACCTTTTTCCATCCAGGTTTGCCAGACTCGTAGCAGTGGCCTTCTTGCAGCTGAAGATCCCAGTCTACCTGTTCAGCAAGATCACTCCAACCCCCTTTGTGCCTTTTGCCATCCTTCAGCTGGGCTGTTCGGGGGGATCATGGTCACAGCCTCCCACAACCCCAAGGATGACAATGGCTATAAGGTGCTCATAGCTGGACTTCTGCGCTCTCGGTGCTTGTCTTTCTTCGATTTGGGGGGGGTATTTTTTAAAGGCTCCTTGTTTCCCGCATACTCCATGTTCTTCTATGTCAATACGAGGTGTCGGACAAACAATTTGGCATTTATTTGTGCTCACGGTAAAGAAAAGAGGATATGGGATGCCCCAACCTCCGGGGAACTTCACCAAAACACTAGTGTTAACTCCATAGACGATTTAGGTCAAATAACTTGCTTTATTGTTAATCTAACGACATGTTGAACGTCCGCTCTCCTCTGCTGCCCGAGAGAGAGTCCTCCTCTCCCGCTGGGTTTGCGCTGCGCGCCGATTCTGGCAAGGTAGCGCCATTTCGTGGCCCAGTGGCGAACCGGGGGTACACTAGGAAATAGCACCCAGTACCAATAAGAGAAGGAAACAACATGAAAGGTGCGGTTTTTGAAGGTCTTGCAGACAGTTCATTGGGGGCTGTGTTCCGCATCAACAAAAATAAACCTGTAGATAAAGTTTTTTTCCTGCGAACCTTGTTTAAGAACGACTTCATTTCGGAGTCTTTCCAGTTTTTTTCGATTTCCCTCACACCGGCTCGGGGGATATTTTTCGGGATTTATCGCCACACGACGGAAACACCGAACCCTACTCGTAATGCTGTTCGCTCGGTATGCTTTGTCGAGCTTGCAATCTGAGCTTAGCAGGCACGTATCCAGGGGGAGGCCCATGGGGCCCGGGCCCCCCCCCCCCGAAATCGTCTATTTTGCTGGGACCTCCTCTCCCCCCTCCCCCTCATACAGCATTTTGTCATGGGCGGGCCCCCCCCGAAACAAAATCCTGGCTACGTGCCTGGCTTAGTTACCGGTTTAGCTTGTCGGATTTGCAGGACTCTTCCAACTAACCAATCTTTCGATTCGTTTCAGGTCTACTGGGAAAACGGGGTTCAGGTGAGAAACTTTCCATAGCTCGTTGCTGTTATGCCAAACAGTAGCCTAGACCGAAATCACGCCACGCTCCGGTTTGAGAGCCCGTTGAAAGTATGCACATTTGCAAGAGTGATGTCTCTTTGGTCTCTTCGTGTCGGGCAGAAATGCTGTGTTCCCTCTCCACGACTGCTGAGGTGTCTGCCAACGCAAGCTGACTATTGATTAATTTTCATATCGCACAAAGTTCGACTGCTCCGTGATAATGCAGTTTTCTTGCTGCCTGATTGGCTTTGTCAAATCACGGAGTTGGGTGCGGTTGGGCTTGGGGTGAAACGGAGCATTGATTTTTTTAAATTTTAATCATTACCTCAGTCATGTGTCAGCCCATCTCCCGCGACTCGTAATAGAACAGACCTTTACGCATTGGACGTCTAGTCGCACAGCCTGCTCGGGTGTGTGTTCTAAACTTTGAAAGAGACATTAAACTCCTGTAAACCTTTTTTCTTTAAATGTCGGGATCAACCACGTCGTACATCACAATGTGAATCTTCCTGTCCCCCCAGAAAAAAAAATTTTGGCGCAATATTTGCAGTTTTAAAATCGTTCTGAGCAAGGTGCGATTCCAAGATGTGCCTAATTTCGGGGTCGACATCTCGAAACGGAAGCATGTTACAGAAGAAGTGGCTCGCACAGGATGTCTCGCACCATGCCAATGGCCATTCCAGCTCGTCGGTGCAAAATATACGCCGCAGAAGGTTACGCGTGTAGTGGTGAGGTCTTTTGCAATAACTGCCGATATGACGCCAGTGCAGGCCATGTATTGCTCCTAACTCAAACATTTTATTTATTTTTTTCCAGGAAAGGTTTACAGTATTTCCGCACAATGAACGCACTCGCGTAATGAACGCACCCCCAAGTCGGCTCTCAAAATTTCGACTTTTTTTTTTCACTCGCGTAATAAACGCACCTTCAACTCGGACGTCAAAATTTTGACCCCCTCCCTCCACGCGCGAAATGAACGCACTTTTCTATCCTGGTGCAGCGAGGTCGCGAATGCATGTGCAGCGTGAGCGAACAAAACGCCTTGTGAAAGGCGTTAAAAAAATAAAAAAAGATCCAACGGAAGCAAAAAAAAAAGCATAAAAAGAGTTTTTTTTTTTTTTGCACAGCGCAGTCTGGATTTTGGGTTGCGCGCCGCGCGCAAGGAGTTAAGAAAGAGAAGCGGAGAAGCCCTCGCCTAAGCAAAGCGAAACAAAACAGCTTGCGAAAGGCGGCAAAAAAAAAATCCACAGAACCAAGAGCAAAGAAAAAAACAAAGAGCTTTTTTTTTTTTTTTTTGCACAGCGCAGTTTGGTTTTGGGGTTGCGCGTCGCGCGCAAGAAGATAGGAAAGAGAAGCGGTGAAGCCCTCGCCTAAGCAAAGCAAAACAGCTTGCGAAAGACGGCAAAAAAAAAAAAAATCCACGGAATTAAGAGAAAAGAAAAAAACATAAAGAGGAGCTTTTTTTTTCTTTTTTTCGCACGACGCAGTTTGGTTCCAGGGTCGCGCGCCGCGCGCAAGGAGATAAGAAAGAAAAGCAGAGAAGCCCTCGCCCAAGCAAAGCGCACATAATGAAGATCCTGCCCTCGCCTCCTCCTCGCACTTTGGAAAGAGAAGCGAGAAGCCCTCGAAATGAACACACTTTTCTATCCTGGTGCAGCGAGGTCGCGAAAGCATGGGCAGCGTGGGCAAACAAAACAACTTGCGAAAGGCGGGGAAAAAAAAAAAACACGGAAGCAAGAAAAAAAAAACATGGAGAGGGGCATTTTTTTTTTGCGCATCGCAGTTTGGCTTTGGAGTCGCCGCGCCGCGCGCAAAGAGATAAGAAGTTACGTCGATTTTTGCGGGATAAAAGGTCCGTTCATTATGCGAGTAAATACGGACGCAAAAATTTTACCTCGCGTAATGAACGCACCCTCCAACTTTGCCTCGATTTTTCGGGAAAAAAAGTGTGTTCATTCTGCGAGTAAATACGGTATTTTGTAACATTTGTTTCCTATTGAGGCACTTAAAATGAATGCTTTTTGGTAGTTCGGCGTTCCTCTAAGTGCCGACGGACAGCCGAAATGCCAAACAGAGTGCGTGAAAGTAGGTGAAAATGCCGCGCCTATTCCCTCTCTTCAGATCATTCCGCCGCACGACGCCGGCATTCAGGAGAGCATCCAGAAGAACCTGGAACCCTGGAGCGAAGCCTGGGACGTCGAGATGACGTCCACGAGTCCCCTCTGCAAGGATCCCCTCCCGGAAATCAACAAGAAGTACTTTGAGCAGCTGGCCTCTCAAGTTTCCGACAAGTGAGTCGCGGGACAGCAAACGTCAACCTTGAAGACGTCCCGATTTTTAATCTTTAGTTTAATTTTAATCTATCTTTTAATTTTTCGCGCTCAAATAACGAGGCGTGCTAATTGGGTTTTCGAGGTACCACGCTCCGCGTTGACCGTCTCGTGCCACTACAGTGACTGGAATCCGCCTCCGGCCGGTGCGCTTAGCGTCCTATTCCGCGCGTGCCTCGAAAAGGTCCCTAAGCAACGACAGATGACGTCGGAGCGTCGCAGCGTCGCACGTCACAGTCCCGGCACTTGGTGCCAAAAGTTCTTGCAAAAGGCAAGAGCAAACGCGAGCGTCTGCTGCTGTCGCGGCGAATCTACTCCCAGTTGCCGAAGCTTCCGCTGACCATCAGGCTGGGGAGCGACCCCTCAGGAGAACAGACGTCCGCCATGACACCGCCGGGGTCACAGCCAGCGACAGCGTGACAATTCTAGGACGTCGTCGGGCAGACGTCTAGGGACCACTTTTTCAAACGGGGCAGGCACACCGGTCGGGGCAGGCGCACCGGTCGGAGAGGCGTTCCGGGTGCCGTAGTTCTGCGTCGTCGAGGCTGGCACGGCTCCCGCAGTGCTCCAGCCTAGTTAAAGCCACTGGCATGAGCGTGCATGTACGAGATGTAATACAATGCCACGTGTTCTAGCGCCAGTGGGAGGCTGCGGCGGTTTTGAAGCTGTGCTAGTCTTATTAACGACTTGGTACGGAATAGTTGATGCCGAGTAGAGTACTTCCAGGCTGTTCCTTTTTCGTTCGGAGAATAGTATAAATACTTTTAATTATCCGAAAATAATTTGCATAACGACAAATTTGGCTTTTACACTATGCGAGCATATTTCTACTTAGTATTCCGATTCAAATTATGCGGCCCCTGTTCGGTCATCTAATGATTGCGCTGCGGATTTTCTTTTTTTAATATAGTGATACAGTAAAACCTCGTTAATTCGGATCTCATGGGACCGGCAAAAATATCCGAATTATCCGAAAGTCGAAATATCGAATGGACAAAGAAAACTGTGCAAAAACGTTTCTCTGTGAAATACCTTTATTTTTGGAAGAAATCTGTAATTGCCGCCTGCTTTCTCGACGACACTTGGGCTGAGACGACAAGTTTCTTTAGCGCGGTCAGGTGCTCCACCGCGCTCGTACTGTCGGGGGTATTGTAGTAGCAAAATTCTTCGAGCACAACAAGAGCCTCCGCGGCCTCTCGCACAGTGCGACGCGGCGGCGGCTCCTCACACGGACAGTCTCCATCTTCGTCCGAAGCTTTCCCGTCGTCACATAGGGCATCCCTGACGATCTCATCGTCACTCGGCTGACCGGCCACAACAACACCGTCATCAGTCGCAAGGTAGTCGGCAAGTTGCACTTGGGCAGGAAGGACACCGTCGAAACGGCCGTCGTCGTCTTCAGCGACGTCTGGGGCCTCCACCTCCTAACAAGCTTCGGACCGGACAAAGCCGCTGTGCTTAAAACAGTTCGCGATAACCTCAGCGGGTGTGTTGTTCCAAACGTACGACAAAATGTGGATCGCGCTGAGGAGCGAAACTTCGTATTCCTTCGCAGTTTCGATGCACAGCAACATTCGCTCCAATACGTGCTTCCTGCATCTGCTTTTCACGTACTGAATGATCCCTTGATCCATGGGTTGAAGGGCAGCAGTAGTGTTCGGAGGCAAAAACACGACACTGAATGCACTGCAGTCCCGACACGTTGGGGTGGGCGCTGCAATTATCGACGACCATCAACACCTTGCGCTTCTTTGCGCGGAAGCGTCAGTCTAGCTGGTACAGCCAAGCTCTAAAAATTTCAAACGTCATCCAGGCCTTCCGGTTCGCTTGGTAGTCCACGGGAAGTTGTTTGAGATTTTTTAAACATTTCGGCTTCTTCGCTTTTCCAATCACAAGAAGTGGCAAGCGCTCCGTACCAGTCATGTTTGCTCCGAGGAGAACTGTGATCCTTTCTTTACTTCTTTTGCCGCCTGTGCAGGGGTCTCCTTTCAGTGCGATGGTTTTGTCTGGTAAAGCTTTGTCAAACAATGCTGTCTCGTCTGCGTTGAAGATGTCGTTCGGCTCATATGCAGCGAGGTGCTCGCGAAGCTTGACGTTTTTCCAGTCATCGACTACATCACCGTCGACGGCACCTTTCTCTCCGCACACGTGTCTGAAGACCAGTCCATGTCTGTCTTTGAAGCGGGCAAACCAGCCTTCCGATGCTTTGAATGAAACAATCTTCATCTTCACTGCATACTTCTCTGCTTGCGCGCAGATCAGAGGACCACTCAAAGGCAACTGCGCGTCCCGTGCGCTGACGATCCATCGCAGCAAGGCCTCTTCTAGTTTCAGGTGCGCCGCCTTCCGCAGCCGCTTTCTTTTCACGTTGAACTGCTCGCTCTCGAAAGCCCGTAGGATCTCGGCCTCATTTTTCACGTACGTGGCCAAAGTGCTTCTTTTGACGTCGTACGTTTCCATCACTTGTCGTCTGAGAGACGCCGTCCTTCAAGGCCCTCAGTATTTCCACTTTCGTAGCTAAATCCTTGGCCTTGTACATCAGCCGCTTCGCTAGCGGCGCTGCCATGGAAGTTGCTGCACGTGGTGACGACATGCCAGAATCACGGCCTCTCGATCCCCCCTGTTGGTGCGGCCTGCCGATTTTTTCCGAAAACAAAAGAGCGCGCGTGAGAGGAGAACTTCTCCCATCTGCCGTGGAGGCGCTGCACATCGGGAGTGGTCTTGTGAGCTGAAAGCTATACTCCGTTTCACCTTATGTTGTACCGCAGACAAGGCTAGAAGCGCGAGCTCATAGCGTTGGGACCTACTCTTAACGCACGAGAGCTTGTGCCGCCGAGATGTGCCCTATAGAGCAAGGAGCTCGCGCTTGTAGCCTTTCCTGCGGTACATCATAAGGTGAAAAAGAGTATAGAAAAGGCGCCCAACGCGCTCTTGCTCCGCGACCCAGAGAAAATATCTGCCCGTCATTGGCTTCGCCGATACCGAGGCGCTGTCGCGGTTGCAAAAGGCCGCAAAAATCGCTTGTCCCACCTTTACACCGCTTTGCGTGGAGAAAATATCGCAGTTTTACCCTGTGCTCGCATGTGTGGTTTGTGTTTTCGATTGTTTTTTTGCTCGTTTCTATAGTTTCATGGCAATAACCACTGACGGATGAGAAAAAAGAGACGTGGACAGCCGCCTTTTGTCTGTCTCTGCACAGTTTTAAAGTGTGCAGATGGGTTACGGAGCACGCGATGCCTAAAAACTGTTGCGTGCCGCGTTGTAAGTCAAATGCTGCGAGAGATCCGGAACTCTGCTATGACGAGCTTCCGTCTAGAGAGAAATTTTGGGATGCCTGGTTGAAGAACATTTCGCGAGAAGGCAGCGAGAAGGGCAGCCAGTGGCAACCAAGCTCCAGGAGCGTCGTGTGCTCCCTTCATTTTAAAGGCCGACGCACACTTCGCGCTTTCCACTTTTGCCCGTCACCTCCTTTCCTATATTCTCTTCACGTTTTACCTTGCCCCAACCTGGCTCCCCCTCGCAGCTTAGGAGAGGGGAGCGCTATGTGGATTATCTTCCCTGCAGAAAGCCGAGGTTGTACGTATAGGCCTTTAAGGCGGAGGACTACAAGGTAGGAATGAAGCGGAAGTTGCTGCGACCGACAGCGGTGCCGACTCAATTCCCATTGTATCGTTGTACATGCAACCAGCAGGTTCAAAGAAGCGCAGAACGCTTGTTCGTGTGCCACCTAACGCGTCCACGTCGCATACGAGCGGTAGAAGCCAACAACGCAAAATGCAGTCCCCTGCTGAAAGAAGACCAGCTGTTGATGAGTGCGTGGCTATTGAACCTTGCCTGCAAAAAGAGTTTGAAGCGGAAGAATGTCAGACGTCATTCAATTTGACCGCTAGGTTTCATGGAAGATGCCAAGAAAAACGCGCACCGCCTTCAAATGCAAGCCAAACGACTGAACGAGCGAATTAAAAAACTGCGACAAACCTCCGACGAATTTCAAGGCTGATTGAAGCAAGGAAGGCTAATGTGTAGAACCCGCTCAACTTTGCAGGTGGCGTGTCCTGAATGCAAGCTGTAACTTCAGCGAAATGAATCTCGTGACGGAGAAACTCAGTTCGTGTTTAGCCTTGACCACAGAGGACTCAGCTATCCACGACCTGAAGCTGTCTGGCCGTGCAAGCTCGTCTGCACCTTTGTCGAGAGGGCTCTACGGTCGGCAGAGATTCGTCGTTCTGGACGAATTGGCAAGGTTCTCTCGAGCGCTGAGCTTCCACACCTTATGGACTGCCCGCTGATGTGGTGTACTAACTGCAGAGACCGGTACCACAGCTAAGAACTCTGCGAGCTCTTTCTCGGGAAGCTCCTCAGACCTCTTCTGGCTAACTCGGCTGGTGACCTAAACAGCTCTCTAGAAAATATATTGAGACTTTCGCGGAAGCCTCTTTCCCGAAAGGTATTCCGCTTGCGAACTATATGACTCCCTTGATCTGTTCGTGAACAATGAAGTTTATATTGCAGAAGTTATGCACGAGGAATCCGTTTCTTATTGTCCCTCACAGAATAAAAGGCACAGCTCGAGCGTGCTCGAGCATCGGTTAAAATCGGAAATTATACGGCCTAGCTATATCCAACTATAACTCATATATTACAGTGGTAATAGAAACGGGGACGGGAACAAGAAAACGACAATTCGCTCATACTGCCAGCTGAATGCGGCTCTAACGCGCACCCTGCAGCTGAGTGAGCTCCTCGCAGAAAGAATCATGTGCTTTTATTCGACACAGATTTGTCACATCATTCATGCAATCTGGCACTCGTTTCAAATGAGACTTGCCGCTTCACGAAAAACAATCTAAAACGCCACACCAGGCCGCGCCGGGCGGACTGCGCCTCTCTCGCCTTTCGCCGATAACGAGCGCCACGGCTGGCGCTGCGGGGTAAAGTAGTACTATCGCTCTCACCGGCGGCGCGAGGCATACGGCAGGCCGCTCCCAAGGGAGTCCTTATCAAGCGGCCGTGCCAGGAGTGTGCGAACCGGTGCGTCGAACGCGCGTATTCCGGAGCAAAACTGGCTCGAAACACAGAAAACCAAATGAAATAAAAAACAAAAAAAAACAAAAACAAAAAAAAACACGTGTGCGCCTTGGATGGATAGCAATCATACGTTTTAGAACGGGCGGTAGCTTGCGCCACCTGCCGTCCGAATTAACCGTAGTGCACCCAACTGCCTCCGAATTAATGAGCGTTTGGTGCCATTGACTAACACACGGGTTTGACGGGACCAGATCGGCAGTTCAAATTTTCCGAATTAGCGGGCGTTGAATTAACAAGGTTTTACTGTAGGTTTAATTGACCCTGCAATCAATTCTGGTCTGCTTCCAAATTTTTTGGGGAAACTGATTTCCGAAGGCATGTCAAAATGCAAGAAAAAAAGAAGTCATATTCTACGGTGAGTTACATGCAGGTTGAATTTATGAGTACAAAAAAATTTAATGTTTCTGGTATTTCTGATTTTATGGTATTGCTTGCTTTTCACTATGTTGCACCTTGGTGTAACTGGGGCTGCTATGCTTCAAGAACAGAAAAGCGTACGCTTATTTCCAAGAACTCGATTTTAAAACGGTGCAACCGGATAAAGACGAAGGGGCCTACGCTATGGTTATTGAGCTGTAGGCACCATGAGAGATGCATATCACGACCACTGATAACAGAATGTAAATGCTGATTGCAGGTCCCCTATAAAGTAAGTAAATACCGGTTAAACATGTAAGTATAAGCCGGTTTCACATAAATTTTAGCTAACATTTTCTGCTTCTTACAGCCGATTCACACATTAGCGTTTGAGTCTGACGGAGTACATAATGCCTGCTCGCTGACCACCTACAACCAGAGAGCACACTGTTCCACTGGCGCACATCTATGAGGTGACCCTGGTAACAAGCGGGCACACCACACTCCGTCGTACTGAAACACAAATGCACGAGCCGGCCTTCACGAAACTGCTTGTCACGAGTGTACAGTTTCTGCTCGGAAAACCGATTTTGACGGGCTTTTGAATCCCGCCCCACCAGGTCTCTGAACGAGAGGTGCAGCGTGAGCGTTTACGTTCACGTCCATGCACGGAGTGTCGCACCCGTACATGGTGCAGGCGTTCGAGACATGCGGCTTCAAGAAGTTTGTTCCCGTCAAGGAGCAGATGGATCCGGACCCAGACTTCCCCACTGTCCGGTTCCCCAACCCGGAAGAGGGCAAGAGCTCCCTGGTAAGAGTAATTTCGCGGTCGTCCTCTGGCCGTCCGTTCTCGGCACCCAAGAGACGAGATTGAGATGGGACTCGGTTGAGTAGAGTGAACCGCAACGAGTGTTACAAACTGTACGCTGCACGACACTACGAGCCGAAACATTCAGTCTGGCTTTTTGCGGCGACTGCGGTCTCCACAAGCTCTTTTATATTTCAGTTTGTCGAGCAGTCCGAAGAATGAGACCCCAACTTGGCATTCCGTTTGTGGTTCAGACCACAGCTTTCTCAAAAACTGGCAGGTAGACCATAGAAGCACGAAGGACCGTTTCAGCCCGTACAGACCGTTCGAGGAAATTGCCGATTCGAGACGTCCTGGTACGAAAATAAGTGAGCACGCGGTGATAGAGTGCGGGCGCTCCTCGATTGAGGAAGCACGATCCTGCTAACTCTGTTGATATGCAGTGACCTAGATCGGGCTCTCTCAAAGTCTCTTTTGTTTCTATTGTAACATCTTTTTTCCGCCTGTTCGTTCTAAGGCGCTTCCTGCTTCCTCCTAAGCTTTGCCCTCAAAATCCTGGAATCCAGTCTTCTGCCGGGTGGCACCAGTTGTTTCTGAAATAATGAATTGTCCGCGATAGTGCACTGTCCCCATTTGTGGTCTCTCGATTCCCACCTGATGACGTCTTCTGTGATCCCGGTGGTGGCATGTTGTGTTGGAGGTGTATGTGGCAGACACCTGTTCAGCTACAGCTTGTCCTGCAGCCAGTCAGTTTGCGGAAGCTAAAGCAACTATGGGTTTGTGTGCTGCGACGATCGCAATACTCGCGTTCGTTCACCGCTTTCGCCAGCGTTCCTAGAGCCAACCGCCAGGATAGTGACATCCGACGGTGTGGCACGTTGGCTCCTGCGGTGCAATTTGTCGCCAGTTTGATGCACGGGCAATACAGGGCGGCAAACGCACTGGTCGAGGACACGTCTTAGGCAGGTGCAAAGCGGGGGCCAGGTGCAATGCGAGACTTTGCAACCATTTGAAGATGCGCTCGCGCAGTAGTGGAGGCATGGAGGCACGAAGATCATTCCAAACTCTGCGTTATATTATGTACGCACTTAAGTTTGTTACGTGCAGGAAAGATAGAGGAATATCCAGCTTGCTTTTTTGTGGATTAAAAGTATTAAAGGGCAACTCCGCTCAATTCCGAAGATTTCAGGATAATGAGTGATTTCGCATTAAACAGCCCTAGTAAAAGACACTACGTCGTTTGCTTCGCGAAAAATGGGATATTTTTAATCTAATCTTAAACACGAGCGGAAATCGAAACCGAAACTTCGGCTTTTTCTGGCAACATTGGCCTCGGGCTGCCAAGAACATGGCTATCACGTGGTACAAGATGTCACGTGATCCTCTACACAACGACGGGCGGGATTGGGGCGGGCATGTGCCAGGCGCAAGTGTCGTCTGCACCGCACTCTTCGCCACGTTTTGGTGTCTACGACATTCGCTGCCGTCTTCACAACTGCGGCATAAGTTTGCGCACGAGGTTTCCGTAGTGTGGACGAAACTCCAAGAGACAATAATCACAAACGGTGAAATGACGGCGGCGGTTGTGACGCGGAAACGGCGGTAACGGCGAGACCACGGCGGGGCGACCAAACGACTCCAAGAAGCGCACTGCGCAGGCGCATTACGCCAATCACGTGGACACCGCTGAGCGCCGGGAGGAAACGTTGCTGACGTCATCCGCTATGCTCACACGAAGAAGCAAAAACAAGCAAAAGGGGGCAATGGTGATGACGTTTAGCTCAATGTTGGTTACGCCCACGCCGTAGCCTTGACTGCGCTGCTGGTTGCGCCTGAATTCGGCACGCTCGAGTCAGCCGATTTCGGCAACTTGGCGAGTTGCAAAGTTTGCCGAACCGTTTAAGAAAAATTTAGACAGAACTGCTTTGTAATATTTGACGTGTGGTCTTCCTGGGCTATACTGAAGATGACTGCATTGTTTTTTCAAAACCAAACATGAAGCGGAGTTGCCCTTTGAGTGAAACGCGTGCCAAGATGGCACTTGAGAGCTTGGGACGTTGTCGCCGGATGTATCACGTCCGACAGATTCTACTGTGGAGCCAGCCGAGCACGCACATTCCGAATAAGACATTTCCGGTGCCAAATAGGACCGAAACTTGTTAGGCAGGCGTTGTAACAGCGACAGGTGACTTTGTCAACACAACCTGAAACTGCAGAAACTACAGACTGCTGGCATGGCTCCATTGACGGGGGACATCGAACTAATAAAGAACCTATTTGTGTTGTTTAAGGAAGTGACGCCATGAATGTCAAAATAATTTTTGAAATATTTTGAGGGTGGAGGTCGAAATAGTCGCTGACTTTAGATAACAGTGCTTTGAGTGTAAAAAAATAAATAAAAAAGAACGGCAATTGCTTGTTTGCACTAACATTGTCGCACGGTGTAGAAACCATTCGATCACTGGGTGCAAGTTGTTTGACTTTGTGCTCCATATATAGTATCCACAGTGCCAGAACGTAAAGTCGCTTGGCACGCCCCTGATATGCTTATATGGCCTGGGGCATTTGATTGGCTTGGTCTAATCATTAAGTGTGCTAGTTCACACGTATCTTGTGTGTCAGCTTGCAAGCCTTGCAAGACTTTGTACTACCTGGCCCACCCAAAACTGAGTACATGCTTTTTGTCTTCAGAAGAATCTAGGTCTTTCTGCCTTCACATTTTATATCACATTTACTACGGTGCCACGTGACTTTGGTGACGTGCATCTAGGATTCCTCGGTGACGAATGTATCGTGTGTTGCCACATACTAAATGTTTTCTCGACGCGATTATGGATTTTTGGCACTAACAACTCGACACCTCATCGCAACCCTGCCCGATTGCTGTAAAATCCACCGTTTTTGCTTGCCTCAAAAAATTGCAATCTTTGCTTTTCCCTTTGCATCAGTCGTACAAAAGATTTTTGAATGGCAGATTGGCAAGAGGCAGTTTCTAATTTTCATAGTACTTTTACGGCGTCAGCTGTACTGGGCGAGTGTCGCATTGCTTCGAAAACAAACGAAGCATGCATGCGTTTATTGCAGGTGGCTTTGGTGCTGGGAGAGGGAAGTACAGAAGGGATACCCTTGCCCTTTTTGAAAAGAGTCGTGGTCGAGGTGCAGTGCATTCGGCCTATTGCGATCACATTGGTGGTTCTGCGATCGCGCTCCTCGCCATCTGCTCTTTCTTGCTTTCGGTTGTCCATTTCCTAAGTGCTCTAAGCTTTTACGTGCCAGAATGGGGCTGCCGAAACGTACGCCGGAGCGAGCGGCAGCTGCTCGACGGCATAATTGCGCCCTTGAAAAAGAATTTCGTTGACATTGAGATGTCGACAGTCTCACCTTGAGTGTTAGGATAGAACGCATTCGGCGTCAAGATCATGCTGTGTACAAACGTGAAGCGGCACGTAGAAGAAAGTGTTACTGAGTGAAGGGAAGACATGCTGGTGCTACCGAGTGATTTCCGCGGCACATCCACGAGGGGACGTGTTTGGTGCTAGCTGTGTGGGGTTGGTTGTAGGTTACACGAGGCACCGCGCGACGCAACATCACCAAAATTTCCAGTTAATCGCAATGCAATATTATTGAAATATAGCACCAGCTGATGCTGTTCATATGCATCACGTCGCATGATCGTTTGCACAATTTTTTACGACGGTAGCTGTTAGTGCTTCTTTCCGGAAAAGATTGCTCGTGTATGAATGCAAAACACCACTCTACAGCAGAGGCACAGCTCTCCCTCCCCTGCCGTTCCTCACACACGGCAAAGCTCTCTCTCGCTTCTTCTCCCCTTCCCCGCTGTAGACCACCGCTGTTCCGAAAGGACCATGTGATCACAGGGAGAGCACTCTCTGCCTCCCCGTCGTTCGTGCTACATCCACATATTCCTGGCAACGCTCCCCTCCCGTCGGCAGCTGCCATTTCAAAATACCCGCATGGTTGCACTGTGCGGACAGGCTCCCTTGTCGTCCCACTGCCGCCCCCAAGTTTCGTTCTCGCGTGCTCTCTGCACCTCTACGGAACTACTACTCGCATACATGCTTTTGCTTCTTCCACCGCAGGTGCGGTTATAGGCGCCCCCGTTCTGAAAGAGCGTTTCAGACGAAAAAACATCTTTGTGTCCTTCTTCGACACACGCAACGTCTCACACAATCGTTTCACCGGAGCACATGTCTCCTCACACGGGTCTCCTACATCAATTCCAGCGAAAACAAAGAACCCATTTCAAACATTGTATAGCACACTGGATGAAGGCTAATCTCTTTCTACATGCCTTTCCACAATGCAGTAGCTACCGCCGTCAGTAGCAGCACGCTTTCTGTGGTGGTTTGCAACACTTTCGTTTCTTTTCGGTATGACGTGCAGCTGCGTACAAGTAAACGTCATCAAATAAACGCAAGGACGAGGATAGACAGAAACAGGGCAGGTCTACCTTTGTTCTTGCTTTTATTCTGCACTGTTTTCTTGTACACGATGAACCAACTACTATCCCAAACTACTACTACTGGGCAGTGGGATCGTAACTGTTGCCCCCAAGCAAAGTTGTGCTTCACGTGGTCATTTAGAAGCGTCGCTATTGTGGTGTCCAGAACACGTCTTTGACCAGTGTGTTTAGCATCCTATACAACCCATACATCAGAAGTGGCCCTGAAGTGAGAACGAATGACGTCGCAGATGCCGGCGTGTCGTGTCGAAAATCGTGACCCCGCCGGCGGTACTAGAAGTCCCAGCGAAAGCGTTAGCAGACGTCGCGGTCGTCGCAGTGTCCCAACGCCCCGCTGTCGAAGCTTCCGCGGACAGACAAGCCGAAGAGCGACCCGCACCCGAACGGGCATTCACTACACCCAGCACCACTGCTGTGGTCACTGCCAGGATTGTGGCTGGTGACAGAGGACATTGTGGCTGGTCCGTCCCTTTTTCTTTCTCCTTCACGAGTTTCCATTTTTCAAACCACAGTTTCAGGTTTCAATCATCATGTATAACATGACACTTCTATCGTGTCATCGAGTGGAGGTTCCATGACCATGTTTTAGGAGGCAGTAGACCCGCGAGTGGGAGACTCGTTGCAGGCATTACATTTGCTATGTATGCACCCGTTGCTTGTCACCCGTGCCAAATATGCGCCTTCACTTGGCCGTGGGTGCACAAATGGTGTACGAAACTTCTCGGAGGAATGCTATTTCACGTGCTCACAACGCAGCTCGCAGCCCAGTGTAGAAAGATGGCAGCTTATGGAAGGAAATGAATGGAGTGATCTATACCCACGCCCTTGATGGCATTAGGCGTACGATCGACGTTTTTAACGGCCGTTCTGCCTCTCGTCCTGCAGGACCTGTCGTTCATGACTGCTGCCAATGCAGGCAGTCGAGTGATCTTGGCCAACGACCCCGATGCGGACCGTCTGGCCGTCGCCGAGCAGCAGTCGACGTGAGGCCTCGATTAATTGATAATAATATTATAGGCACGTGCAAATAGTGGATATTGAGTTCGAAGCAAATGGTGGTTTTGACCAAATATTAGACCAAATGGTGGTTTTGACCGAAATTAGAGTGCAGCCCTTGAGGAGGAGGGGGGGGGGAAGGAGGTGCATACCCTGCCTTTTGTACCCTCCCCTCCCCATCCTCAAGAGCTGCACTCTAATTTTACATTACAGAGAATTGTAAACGTCTCATTTTTTTTATATCTTTCTAAAAGCTGAAAGGTGTTCTGTCAGGCTATCCACTTTTTTAATTTTGGTTTTGCAGGGTGGGTGTGATCTTGTTGGGTCCTCGTTTCCCATCCTTGTGGTGTCTCGTACCTTAGAAGGGTTTAGACTATCTGACTATGTTTGCACAGCAATCACTGCAAAGGCATCTTCTTTTTTAAAATTTCTTGTTGAACATTTACAGGGTGTCCCAAAAAATATTTGCTATGTTTTTTTCCTTGCAGAAACAAACTCTGCATTGCCAAACGCTCTATCTCCAACCACGTGTAGTGCTATGGTCCGGACCAAATGCCAAAGTTTCAAGGCTTGCCATGATCTGGGTCAAAAGTTGTTATTTTTGACCGCTAGCAATAAAATTTGGGTGGAAACTGAGCATTTGACTATGCATAGTTTATTCTTGTAATAAAATAAAAGATATAAAAAACCATTTGTGAGCACCCTGTATTATTTTTTGCTGTTTTCTGGTGTATAATCTCAGCCGTGTCTGAGACTTTATATTGTGCTGTTCCTTTCTGTTTTTATTTTTCTCTTCTGATGTCTCAAATCATGGTGAATGCTGTTCTTTTCATTACCTTAATAGTTAAAACCAACAAAACAAGTTGATTTTTTTTTATTATTATGATTTTAATTCTTTTGTGGGAATCCCTAATGTGAGATACTTTAAGGAAGCCAACTTCATTACTTTTTCTTCTTTGTGTCACAGTGGCGAGTGGAAGGTCTTCTCAGGGAATGAGATAGGCAGCCTGCTTGGGTGGTGGCTTTGGCGCTGCTTTCGAGAGAAGAATCCCGACGTTCCAGGTGAGCAGTCCACGAGCGCGCTTGTCTGTCGTCTACACGCTTCTCTCCTGTGTTTCTGTCTTTTTGTGGCGGTGATGTTTTTGTTGTGAGAAAAACATGGTTCTATTCTCTCTCAAACACCCAGTACTAGCCAGTACTGCCAAGGTTTGGTCAGAATGTCTAAAAAAGAGGCTGTTTTTTGCTTCTAAATTTCTGTTGCGTATCGTTCAACGCATAAAGATGTGCAGCTTTTGCCACAGTCTGCGTAGAAGTGATAGCTGTTATTGCGCGTAGTAACGCACACTTTTATGCGTACCATCCCTTCATTCACTCGATCACACACGACACAGCCTTAAGGTCACCAAAGTATGTATTAAAGAGACACACACTTCACGCACGAGTCCCTGCCCAAGACTAGATTAAGACAGATACCGTTACGAGCGGTGCATTGCTTTACATCCGACAGCACACGCAAATTGAGTTATACGGTGAGGAACGTGTACCAGCGTCCCCCCAACCAAAGAAGAATTGGAAGACCTTGAGGCCTAGCAAGAGTCGAGTGCGTGCACCTCGCCTGGTGTCGTTGGGTGGTGCACGTGCAAGCGCACGTGAAGTGGAGCTCTCTGCCTGGCGCAACGCCGACACGGCGAATGCGGCTGGGAAATCCCCATAACAGACCGTTTTCAATACCCCATCGAGTAACATGGCGGTCGCCATTTCTTGGGCACGGAGCTTGCGACGGATCCGAGTGCTGCGTCGTATGCCGGTGCGGTGCTCGTGCCCTGCTACGAGCTGAGACGAGTTCGTGCCAAACGCTGACACAACCCTCATGTTCACCAGATTCTCAGAGTGCATGCTCAAACAATGGCGAACTTTGATAATTGGCAAAGTAGCTACTGGGTGGCTTGCACTTTTAAAAAGGGTCTACTGCTATCGCTGTAAACTAGTATAGTGTCGTATTTTCGCGATTCTAAGCACCCCCCGATTCTATATACCCCCCCCCAAACCGTCTTTAATGCAGAAATACAAAAACAAAAGTTTGCACACGAATGTAAGCACCTCCTTTCTTTGCAGAAAAAACTAGATCGGAGACAAGTGCGATTCACGCTACTGGTGCTCCATCGATCCCCAGTGCCGGCATGCTGCAGTGTGCTGTACTTGTGTTGCTGGTGCTCAGTTTCGACACCAGTTTACAGATGGCGGCACGTGATGTCCAAACGGGGCTAGCGCAGGTGCATTAGCTAGCCTAGTCAGTATTGAGTGCGTAACATTTGCCAACCACGATTAGGCTCGACGAGTTTTGCGTGAGAGCCATTTCTCTTTTTGTCTGCGTAGTTCGAGGGAATCAACACTAGCGTAAAGCGGACTTCGTACATGCTGAAGTTTAAGTGAACTGGGATCGAGATTTGCGGAGGGAAATGGCAACCACAGCACCGCCGAGCACTTCAGCGTTGACAGGGCTTGCGTGATCCGTTGGTGAAAACAACGGACACAGATCTTTGAGGGTGCCGCAACCCGCAAGAAATTTACAGGAAGGACCGCGTGAGGGCCGACACCTTGAACTTGAGAAAAAAAGTTTGAGAGTTTGTTCATGGCGAGGGACGCGGCGGCTTTGCTGTTGCAGCAGACACAATCCGGCCGAAAGCGATGGAGATAGTGATAAAAATGTAGATCCCATGTATGGCGTTCCGCGCAAGCCGAGGTTGGGTTTTCTGCCCAGCAGAAGATGATTCTGTAGGTTAGCCTTTACCAGTATCTGAGATTGTAAAGGAGCTTTGTGCTCCTTCATACCCTATCTGGTGATGCAGTAAAACAGTTCAGGGGCCTACAGAGTTTGCAATCAATAATGAACATATTAGAGAGTGTTTGGCTCATAGTTGTGCATCAAGGAGGGCTTAGATTCTCTAAAATAGTGCTTAAACTGAGAAAACACTTTATTTATAGGGGCAGGGACGGTCGAGAACCTTAGTGCGCTCAGAAGCCCATGAAGGTCTTCTAGGAACCAGGTCTGAGAACCCAGGCTCTAGCTGTTGAAGCCTATTTTTGTGTCTCAGTGATAGTACCTCCGAATGATTGCTATTTTTGGTTTGGTTTTGCACAGTCTCATGTTGCATCATTGTAGTTTTGCTTATATATGTTTTTCTTTTTCGAATTTTCAGCCAAGAATGTTTACATGATCTCCAGCACCGTGTCTTCCAAAATTCTCAGTGCCATTGCAGCAAAAGAAGGCTTCAACTTTGTGGTATGTTGCCATTTTATTGGATGTCTCCCCCCCTCCATCTTTCTCTTGGTGCATGAATGATAGTTGCCAGTGTTTCTCTTGTGATGTGCCTGATTGTTGTGATTTTATTTTGGGCTGCTGACATTTTGGAACTCTCACTAAACCCTGCCTGCTTGACTGGAAGGTAGCCTTTGAAACTTGCACGTTTTTCAGTATGTTTTACCTTATTTCTTTTTAAGCATAGTTGTCTGGGACTTTGCCTTCATTACTTCCAATATCTTTTTGAAACCTGTTTTGTAAAACCTACATCGTGAAATTCCACAGTGAAAGGCGAAACTTTTCACTGCCGACTTCTGTCTTGTGCAGGAAACTCTGACAGGCTTCAAATGGATGTGCAACAAAGCACACAACCTCATCAAAGAGGGCAAGACCGTGCTGCTAGCTTTCGAAGAAGCTATCGGTAACACACAGTCCAATGCTCCTTTTCTTTTTGGGACGACAGTCTCGGAAATTATTTTAAGTAGTAACGGTTCCAAAAATAAAAATCCACTCGTATATATGTACAGTAGGCTCGCGATAATTCAAACTCGGATATTTCGTACTTCCGGTTAATTCAAACAGATTTGAAAATTTTGGTTGTCCCGCTATGCTTTTAATGTATTTATAAGCCGCTTAATTCGAACGGCGTTTTCGCTTAATTCATACTTTTTTGTTCTCACGGCCCCGTTGAGTGCGCTTCTTTCCGAGCACCGGTGCACCGCAGAGAAGCAATACCCGCGGAGCTTGCGTTCGCGAGTGTTGCTTCTCCGCAGTGCACCGGTGCTCGGAAAGAAGCGCACTCAACGGGACTCAAGCGGGCACACATTAGCAGAAAACGGGGTTCACATTATGTGCTTCAAGACTAGCAATAATGACCAAGACGACATCGAGGATGAGGAACAGCTCACTGGCATCATGCTTTCTGGCCTTGAAGCACATAATGTGAACGCCGAGCTGGCGGAATATGCTAGTCTTGACGACGATGTGTGTGTTTGTCGTGATGACTCATTAGAGGACATATAGTACAGGAAGTAATGCCAGCACAGTGCAGCAGTGAGAGTGAAGGTTACGATGAAGAAAGGGATGACCCACTACCAACTATCACAGCCCCAGTGGCCTTTGAGCACATCGCTCAGCTCCGAAAGTTTGTCTGCAAAGGAAGAGTCCCGTAAAGAGCTACTTGCATTGGCTAATATTGAAAATTTTGTTTTGAGATCTCATGTGCTGACTAAACAGTCCACAATCTGACAACTTTTTTGCCGGATGAATAAACTTAACGTCACAGTTCTTTCACCAGTGTGTTATGCCCGTACTTGCTTATAATTAGGCCTATGTAGAGGAAATTGGAAAAAATCTGCTTTGTATGTGTAGCTATCCATGTAACAAATCATAACGTTGTCTAGTATCATATTTAGATGAATTTCTGATAATTCAAACTAAAATCTGTGACTTCCTGGAGTTTGAATTAATGAGAGTCTACTGTACGATGGTTCTCAACGGCCGGGAAAGTCAGCGGGGAATAAATTGCTGCGAGGGAGCTGCTGCTTGTCTTATCTATTGGATCCCAAAAGTGTGTCAGTTGTTACATTTTACTCGGTCGCACCTCTTTGTTTTGCGGCCTCCGGCAAATGTATTTGCGAGATTTTACTGTGGCCATGTTTTTACGCTCCTTTGTATGCGGGGGCCATCGAGGTTACTAAATGCATAGGACTTAACGTCACGTACTGAGACACTTGTTCTTGAGGACAGCACAGTCTCTTTCTGGCTTCTAAAACCTGACCAACATCCAGTTGCTCTAGCCACTTGCTACCCCTTGTCTCATTGTGGTTTTCCTCGCACCATGTTGTCTGGAACGCATTAATGACTGGTTGTTTACCGCATCCTCAAATGTGGTCGCTCGGTTTCCTCCTGATGACATCGTGAAACTGTCGTGTCACGATCTTGGCGGTTGCTCCGCAGCAGAGGGAGTGCGGCAGAGTCTCTCCAGTGATTATAGTTACAATTCACTAACACGTTGCTGCTGCGATAAGGAGATGCTTTATAACAGGGTGTCCTCTGCTGTCACTCTCTGCGAGCAATTTCGGTTCGAGAACTTTTGTTTCGCACACATACACAATCCCGTCGCATCCCAGATTCTCGTTGTCGACGAGCCCCGCTGACTTGCCGTCGGTGCGGCCTTTCGAAGGAGTGGTGCGTTGAATTTGCAGGCTACATGTGCGGAACGACCGTCCTGGACAAAGACGGCATCAGCGCGGCCATGTTTGTGGCGCAGCTAGTGGCCTACCTGGAGACGCAGAACCTCACCCTCTTTGACCAGCTCTGCGCCGTCTACGACAGGTGGGACCCTCGCTTTCGCTTCTTGCGGGCCGATTGATTTTCTTGTTTCGTCGATCTACTATATTTACGAACTGGATGAGAAAGGCAGAGATGAGGTTGAGTCGTCTTACCTCCGGCGCAAGCGTCCTACTGTCTAGACCAGTTATAACGAAGTGAACGGGAATGGAAATCACTTAGGTATATCCACAATTCCGTTATAACCGACTTTGGTTATAACGAAGTGCAAAAGGAGCTGGGAAATTGGGATCCCTTCGCTGTAGCCGTTATTTCGTTATAACCGACTTCATTATAACCGGTCTCGACGGTACCTTCAATAACACTTGGGCGTCTTGCGCACCTCAAGTGTGCGTACTCAGCCAAAGCACGACGAAAGGCAATGCGCGCATGCTGGAGGCGTTCGAAAGAGACGCCCTAACGTTGTCATTCTGTTAGTGACTACAGTGCAGTCCAATTATAACGATAATGAGAAAACCAGAAAATGCAATTGCTATGTGAGCGGTGGAGCGGGCGTAAAGGGTTAAAAAGGCTTTAATTTGGTAGAAAAGGGGCTGGGTTACAAGTTTGTTAACACACGAGGCTCATGGCGGCTCTTCACGCTACTCGTGCGCTGGGGTGCCCAAGGTTGTTAGACCTGGTCTCGGTGTCCCCTGTCTGGAGCTCGCATCAGCTCACATCCCACCCCACCTGCAAGTCCAAGTCCTCTTGGAACAAAAGAACAAACTAATCTTGCAGCGACAGGTCATAGTCCTGTAGTCGCTTTGGTTTTGTCCAATGGCGCTGCGGTTTTTGGTTTGGAGGGTGGCCCGAGGCCTCACTTTGGGACAAAGGCACCAAATTAGGTTCAGCTTCAAGTCCCGCGGAGTTGTGTACAGGGGCTTGATCTTCAGTTGTCGACTCGGCCAGAATTGGATCGAAATATGGTGGCCGGTATCTTTTCATCTGGCTTACGTGAGCGACTCGGGAGTCTGCTGTAGTCGTCGTCGAGTTTGTCACTGCACGTCGTATGTAACTGGAGTTCTCTTGCGTGTGACTTGATATAATCCTTTGAATTTAAGAGCAAGTTTCCCCAATCCTTGAAGGATAGGCTCTTGTCGTCATATCCATACAAAGTCACTGATGTCAAAAGATGCATCGTGGTGGGTCCTGTCAGATATCGCGTTCCGTGTTTCCTGAGCTTGTTCAGAGTTACTGACTGCTTACGCTCGCAGGTTTGGTAGTGCTAGAAGTCGTTCGCTGAGGTCAGAGGCTTGATGTGGGTGGACTTTCTGGTGTGGCAGCTTTGGTATGAACTTGAACAAAAGTTCTAAGGGCGAAAATCCGGTGCTTCGGTGGTGGGTTGTGTTCACAGCAAAGGCGGCCTCTTCCAGTTTAGTGACCCAAAGTGACTGATCACCGTCACACAGTTTCCGATACGTACTGTTACAAGTGTACCGTTGGCATGTTCAACAAGTCCGTTGCTGGCTGCACGGTATGCTACTGAAAATTGCATGTTCACACCATGCATGCGCATGAAGCTCCTGAACTGGTGGGACTCGAATGACTTGGCATGGTCGGAGAGGCAGTCATCACTGGCTCCGAATCTGTAGAACAGCGAATGCAAATGTTTAGCACATCTTTTGTTGAAGTTGTAGGCACCGCTGCTGGGATGATGTATCTGGTTGCAAAGTCGATGACGTTGAGTATGTACTTCTCTTCTGTTCCTGGCATTGTGATGTGATCAAGGGCTATGGCACTGAAGGGGATCTCTGTAGTGGGCATGTAACACATTGTGCCAACTGATCGCGTGGTGGGCCGGTTGTGCGCTTGGCAAACTTGACAGGCTTCGACATACTCTTTCGTAGTAGCCATCATCTTCGGCCACCAATAACGGTCTTTGACCTTTGTGAGGGTGCGTGACACATCCATGTTTCCATTGGCGTCATGAGCAAGTTCAAGGACCTGCTGTTGCATCTTGGCCGGGACAACAATTGTGCAGAGTTCTGGATTCACAACTCTGCGCAGGGTCTTGTTGACCACAACAAAGTTTTGGGTTTCCTGTCCTGACAGAAGTTTTGCACGGATGGCCTTGGATGTTTCGTATGACATCATAGGTGCTGGCATGGTTGGAAACGACGTCGATGGTGCGTGCACGTTTGGCGGTGGTTCTTGGGCGGTATCGACCAAAAGTCGGTCGATCAATTCCTCCTTGTTGCCAGTTGTGGAGAGGCTCGGTGCTGCAGCTCGGTTTTTATCTTCTGTACATTCAGGGTGGCAAGGTCTTCGGCGGTGGCAACACGCCAGTTGATGAAAGGCATCGTTGTTGACGGGCTAGGCATGAGTAGGCTTAGGAGGCAGTTGGCGTTCCAACAACGTTCAATGAAATGCGGAGAGGCTTACTTGACGGGCAAGGCGGCTGCGGCAGGTTGCGGGCGTCGACTGCGCCATGTGTGAGCGGTGGAGCGGGCGTAAAGGGGTAAAAAGGCTTTAATTTGGTAGAAAAGGGGCTGGGTTACAAGTTCGTTAACACACGAGGCTCATGGCGGCTCTTCACGCTACTCGCGCGCTGGGGTGCCCAAGGTTGTTAGACCTGGTCTCGGTGTCTCCTGTCTGGAGCTCGCATCAGCTCACAGTTATAACCGATTATCGTTGTATCTGGACTAGAAACTGGTCGTTTCTTCTCTAGAAACTCTATAAACTGATCATTATAAGCAGTATAGCACTATATCGGGTATCATTATAAGTGGATTGCACTGTATAATGCTTTGGATGAGTGCCTCTCAGCTGTGGGAGAAAAACAAACCGAATTTAGGGACCCGTGTTGTAATGCACGAAGAAATTTACCTGGAACTCTTTCGAATGAATGCATTATTTACGGGACTGCGCTACTGCCTCACCGCTGGGCATTTATTTATTTATTTATTCAAAATACCTCAAAGGCCTTTTGGCATTATATGTGCCATACAATTTGATAAAAAATATTAACAAAGAGAAATTAAAATTGTGCATATTAACCAAAAATTGATGAGCGCACACTGCAGAACGTATTGACATAAAAATCTATACATAATAATAGAATTCGGGCATTTAATGGGAGTAAATATAATGCATAGACATAGAAATAAATTAAACTCTGAAATATCTCGTAACACTATCACAACCTAAAACATTTTGTCTATTGAAGGCGTGGTAGTTAGTGATGTAATGAAACTGGGGGCTCATTTTGAGCGAAAATTTTCTGGATTTGAGATAGAAACAACTACCCTACGTCAGGAACATTGTTTCAGAGTTCAATGGCACGTGCAAGGAAGAGTTATTGAATGCTAATGTTGAGCGAAAGATATGTTTGAAGCTGCTAGCGTTAAAGTTACGTGATTCTTCATTAACGCATTCAATGGTGCAAGATGTACCATAAAATACCGGGCAAGTGCCCACTTAAAATATAGAAATAATCGCGAGAGAATGGGGGATGGGCGCTTGTCCGGTCATCAATTTTGCATATAAATGTACTGTGCGTATTTTCTCAGATCTGACAAATTTGGTAATGGGCGCTTAATGTGGAATGGGCGCATGCGCCGTATTCTACGGTATGTTTAAGTAGAGTTGTTGCATAATCTGTGAATCAAGCTTATGGGCGAAATGGTATGCCACGCTACCAGCAAAGAAGTCAAATAATTTTGTTTTGTTAATGACATGCTCTCGAAACATGAATATAGTGACGAAATAAAATCGGCGGCTTGATTTTGAGCAGATTAAATCTGGTTAGTTGGGTAGGTTTGATGACGAGTCCAGATAGCGGATGCATATCTAATTTTGGGCGGACATACATTTCGTGTGACGAGCTGGGTCACCCGGGTTTTTAGACCTTTGTAGTCTCCTTTTGACACCGAGCAGATTGTCTTTTCTTGTTCTCCTGCACCTTGACAACACTGGGACTTATGCCACACCTCGATGAACAGGTATGGATACCATGTCTGCAACAACTCATACTACATCTGCCATCACCAGCCGACGATCCGCAAGATGTTCCAGCGCCTACGGACGCAGCGGGGCAAGGATACGGTAGGGCTGCGCTTGTGCGATGTTAATAACCGTCGTATCTCATTTTTGTTAAGCCTTTGCATTTAGGCCTGGCTATTGTAGAGTTTCTTAGTTTTTTCTTTTTTCTTTTTTTTTTTACTTTTTGGTTGCACCCTGAAATTACCTTTCAGGGTGCAACCAAAAAGTAAGAAAAACAAAGCTAAGAAACCTACAGTAGCCAGGCCTAAAATACCCATACCTAAAAACCCATACAGTCGACTCTCATTAATTCAAACTCTCTTAATTCAAACTTGCGGATAATTCAAACTAACATGCAGGCCCCATCCCATGTGTCTCTATGGAGGAAACTCCTGTTAATTCAAACTTTGCTTTATTCAAACAAATTTTCGGTCCCCCTTGAGTTTGAATTACAGAGATTCGACTGTACCTTATTTTCATCCAGTTCACTCTTAATTTTAAGTGTACTATCTCTCGGGGTATTAGGGTAATAATATTTTGCAGAAACGTTCCTCTGTCACAAACAGACTTGAGGAAAGCAATTTTATTCATATTAACCCCTGTTACTATAAAGTACCATTTATTAGAACAAATTGTATCCATCGCACATTAACATGCACTCTTCCGATCACTCTGAACACAGCCTAGTGTCAAATATATTGAAATTAACAATATATCAGTGAGCATCTTACACGGTATTGCCATGTGCATGACCGAGAAGGAAGGCTTCTCCGCGCTTCTAGAAGATTCGAGTTTACTCTTACCCCGAGTGTAAAACATAAGGAGGCCAACGTGACCTTGCCGAACATGCGAAGTAGGACTCTCGCGCTGCTCAGCTGTCCTGCCGCCGCTGTGACGTTCGCTGCTATTTTATCGATGCTCTTTCTTTTGTTTCTAGCACAACCCGCTGATTAAACCATTATTTTCAGTTTACACTCGTCAAGCCTTTTCCATCCGCGACAATATGTTTTCCAACCCTATTGTCCGATTCCAACAACAACTTGTTATGTTTTTGTTTTTGTCTCTTTTAATGTGGAGTGTGCATTTTTTTTTTTTTCATTTTGTAAAAGTATAGGAAAAGTGGGCGTCTTCACATAAAAGCTGAAATTTTATCAAGGTGTATTTTGGTGGTAGATTTTACTAAAGTTGAAGCTTGGGCGACGGTACGACATACTTGAAAGGTTAAAACAGCGCAAAAAAAAACGACGGACTCGACAAGGGAGGACACAGACAGAGCGCAGATTTTACATAGTAAAATTTTGAAGGCATTGATAGCTTCATTCTTGTGAAAAAAAATTAGAAAAACATTCATGACGTTTTAGTGTCAAGATTGAGTTGTTCAAGAGAAGAGTGACTCTGAGGCCACTCAATCATCCGCACTGGTGTTCTCAATTCACAAGAGCAGAGCTACATTTTAAAATTCTGCGAGGTAAAATTCACTAAAATACATGTCTGACAAACATTTGAGCTCTCTACATTCTAATTTAAAAAATGTTTTCAGTTAGATTTACAGCTTTCCCCTCAATTTACTATGCTGCCCTAGCTGTGGAGCAGGGTTACCTACTAAATATATAAGACTGCATTTCAAAGCATGCTCCACTGCTGCTGCATTTTTGGGGGCTTGGGACCAGTCTATCTTTTATAAACAGCTTTTTTCCCTTGTCTTCGTTTTGGAAAATAAGAAAATTATTATTATTATTACAATATTGTGAGAGAGCTTTTTTTGTTATTTTAAGGTTGCAGTTCACCCTGGCACATATTAATGTTTATTGTTTCTCACCTCGCACTGGCAGTACCACCTTCGGCTGGGATCCTACAAGATTAAGAACGTCAGGGACCTCACAACCGGCTACGATGACACGCAGCCAGACAAAAAGGCCGTGAGTACTAGGTTCAATTCTTATTTTCAGTCTGTGTGTGGGTTTGACTAATTAAACAACTGATAACCAAGATAAGTGTGAGCCTTGGAATCGCAGTAAACGAGACAAAGCACTATTTGTACAATTCAGCCGAATGTATTGGGCACATTATGGTATTTATGCATTTCAACTAGACCAGGGGTTCCAGATGTTCTGACCTTGAGGAATAACTGTCTTTGCTCATTAATAGCCGAGGAATCTTTCCCTGTCTTTGCACTGACACAATAAGGTGGTGCAAAAGTCTACAGACCTTGCATACAATGATGCACATTCTAAGGATTGTTTGGCACGTAGTTATGTATTGATGGTTAGCTCAGATCTTCTAAAAAAGAGCTTAAACTGGAAGAACGCTTTACCGGTGGGGCAGTGATAGCTGAGAGAAATTTGGAGCAGTTCCCCTGGGGCATTGCCAGGGTAACCTCGGGTTCCTAGGAACCTGGCTTGAGGACCCATGAACTAGCCCAGTTGATACAAACGCAGGTCGTTGCCCCTTGAGTTTAAATCGAAAAGGTGTCTCTCGCTTTGAAATTACGTCTTTAAGGGGTGCACCAACTATTTTTCTATTGGTACACTCATTCTTGAATTTTTGAAATCCTAAAGCTTTACAAACGCCGACCGATTTTTCGCGACGCCCAATTATTTGGACTTGTTTTGATATTTCGGACCTAAAGGAGGAACAGTGACCTACCCGATAGAAATGCCGTATTTACTCGCACAACGAGACGCACTCGCGTAATGAACGCAGCCCCCCAGGGTCGGCTCTCAAAATTTCGCATCTTTTTTTTTCACTCGCAGTAATGAGCGCAACCCCAACTCGGACGTCACAAATTTTGACCCCTCCCTCCACGCCAGCGCTAAAATCAACGCACTTTTCTATCTTGGTGCAGCGAGGGTACAACGAATGCATGTGCAGCGTGAGCGAACAAAACGCCTTGGCGAAGCGCATTAAAAAACAAAAAAAGATCCAACAGACGCAAAAACAAAAAAAAACCAAAAAAGAGATTTTTTTTTTTTGCACAGCCGCAGTCTGGATTTTTTGGGGTTGACGCCTACGCCCAAGGAGTTAAGAAAGAGAAGCGGAGAAGCCCTCGCCCAAGCAAAGCAAAACAGCTTGCGAAAGACAAAGACAAAAAAAAAAAATCCACGGAACTAAGAGAAAACCAAAAGAACATAAAGAGGAGCTTTTTTTTTTTTTCTTTTTCTGCACGATGCAGTTTGGTTTTAGGGTAGCGCACCCGCGGCTAGGGGAATGAGACAGAAAAGCAGAGAAGCCCTCGCCCAAGCGAAGCGCACATAATGAAGATCCCTGCCTTGGCCTCCTCCTCGCACATTGGAAAGAGTAGCGAGAAGCCCGTAAATGAGCACACCTTTTCTATCCTGGCGCAGCGGCGAGTCGCGAAAGCATGGGCAGCGTGGGCAAACAAAACAACTTGCGAAAGTGCGGGGAAAAAAACAAAACACAAAAACACAGAAGCAAAAAACAAAAACATAAAGAAAGGCTTTTTTTTTTTTTTGCGCATTGCGGCTTGGCTTTGGAGTTGCCGGGCGTATGCGCGGAAGGGAGCAAGAAGTTACGTCGATTTTGCGTGGATAAAAGGTCCGTTCATTATGCGAGTAAATACGGACTAAATACGGACGCAAAAATTTTTACCTCGTTGCAATGAACGCACTTCAACTTCTGCCTCGATTTTTCGGAAAAAAAGTGTGTCTCATTATGCGTGAGTAAATACGGTAGGGCATAATTCACGGACCGATGTTTCGGACAGCTTAAAAAGTCCGAAAGTTTGATTTTTTGGACTATGTGTTCGCGAGCGATCAGCGGAAGCTTACCTTTAAGAGATTGCCATTTTAGCTTCTATGTTGGCATGCACATGGATTGGCTTGGTCAAGCAAAAGGCGCATACTTGAGCACCGCTAAGCTCTATTGCTAGGTGATGCTATGCGTATCGGCTTTTTTTTTTCTCTAGCTACGCATTATTATCATCATTATTGTTACCGTTTTGCTTTGTTCATTCTGCCATCTCTGCAGTTAGAGGACTTTGTGCCTCTAATCTTGGTCTCGGCAAATTCGTGTCTTCGGACTACGCCTGGCTTCGACGTCATTGCCCCGCCTGTTCTTCCGCTGTTACAAAGTGTAAGCTAAGAAAACGCGGAAAATACTCAACCATAACGCCAGAAAAGAAGGCTGGCGATTGCTCAAGCTAGTAGAAATTGGCCGAATGCAACCTGAAGCATGGCAACTACAGATGGCTTTTTTAAAGGGATACTTCAACGAAATTTGAAATATTCCCCGTCGTGAACAAAAATAGGTCGAATATGATCCACAACATCCAGTAAATGACAATCGCCCGTTTGTATTTTGATCCTGGTGCTGTATTTTTCGTTATAAGACGCCCACTCTCGCGCGCTCGGAGAAGGCCCAGCATCGCGACGTGACGTAAATCGTCTCAAACGAGCAAAGCTACGGCGTAGGCGGCTGACGTCGAGAGGATGGCCTAGTCGGTCCAGCCACCGAGCGGCTGCTTTGTACGCATATTTCGAGTGACGGGTTAATCTTCTATAATCTTGTAGGGGACAATAGCGACTTCGGCGACTACACAAAAAGGATTCCCGGAAAGAGGGAGTTCCTCCTCCCCCTTCTCGTCGTGGCCGGAGGCGAGCCGATTTCCGTCACTAGCTCTCAAGGTTCCTAGACGAGCATTACAAACGAGGCAGTTAGCGACATCCACCAGGTGCTCTTTGCTAATCGTTTAATTCGTTTTAAAATTCCTTTTCGAGACTTTTTTAACAAGATATTGGTATGTTCCATGTGATACTGCTCTCTTGGACACATATAGACCAAAAAATGAGTGTGCCGAAACTTCGTCGCAGTATCACCTTAAGAAAGCCCCGCTTAGACGTGAATAAAGTCAAGTTTTTTATCTGATGATTTTTCGTTCTGCTCTATTATTTGTCAGTTTTTTCGGCCCCGTGCGAAGTTTGAAAAATCGGCCGGGCGACTTCGTGCTTAGGGCATTGTTAGTACACCTTTTCTCACAGAAGTGAGAGATAGGTTTTTGGAACCTAGTTCAAAACTGTTTTTCAGGAGCCAGTAAGCTCTCGGTTTCAGTAAAAACAAGGTATGGACTCTGGGCCTAAATTTATACCGTGTTTGTTGGTCACCAGCAAAAATTGGGTCCAAAATATTTCGGATGAGAGGTCACCTTTCAAACAATTTGGAGGACTTGGAAATTTATGTATAGAAGTGTATAGAGAGATAAGGGGACCATTAGGAAAATAGTAACAAAGGCTAGCTAAGCAATCAACGCTAGTAACCAGCGCTTGATGAAGTGCTACACCGTGCAACGCTCAGCGCTAGCGCCGTGACAAATAGCAGCGCTTGAGTGTTGCGATTTGGATTGTATCTCGTGAACGGGACTCAGAACATAAAGGAAGAAGCAGGCATCTTCACTGTAACAAGGTAAAATTTTTATCAAAAATGTATTTTAGGTAGTAGATTTTACGTTGATGAAGTTCTTGAAGGAATGGGTAGCTGCATTCTTGTGAAAAATTACAAAAAATACATTAATGACTTGGTTGGAACAAGCGCGGATATATACTGTCGAAACCGCGTTATAACGAAGTCAACGGGAATCAGAAATCACCTCGCTATATCCGCTATTTCGTTACAATCCAACTTTGGTTATGACGAGGCACAAAAAGGAAATGGGAAATTGTGATTGTTTCGCTGTAACCACTATTTCATTATAACCGGTCTCGACAATACAGTCACACCTACAGGCACACAAGAAGGAATCAGACTCGCAGCGCTGACTAACAACTCGGTGATATACAGTCTAAGCCCATTACTATAACAGACCTGGTTACAACAGACATTTGGATATAACATACCGATTTGTGAAGTTCGGTTGGTTTTCTTCTATGCACCATTGAACTCAACTCATATTTGCATACAAATATTCCTTTTAAAACAGACCGAAATCTTGGTCAAAATCAAGGTCTGTTATAGCGAGCTTAGACTGTATTTTTTTCTTCCTCAATTATCGTCGTCTTCTCCTTTTGCTGTTAAAAGAACATTTTAAGTTTTTAAACACCAGAAACCAAATAGCCAAGAAGCATTAAAATTTTTGGCTATTTGGTTTCTGGTGCTTAAAAGCTTTAAATGTCTTTTAATGGCAAAGGAGAAGAAGACAATTTGAGGAAGAAGAAAATATATCACAGAGTTGTTAGTCGGCGCTGCGAGTCTGTTCCTTCTTGTGTGCCTGTGAGTGGGACTGTATATCCGTGCTGTTCCATCCAAGCATGATTTGATTTGATTTGATTTGATTTGATTGATTTTGCACAGATCTGTGGCACGGTGACACGTGACAGCGTGCAAGGCGAAGCAGAGAGGTTAAAACCACTTACGCCCGTGCGCCTGCTTGCCTGCCGCCGTGTACACAAGAGTCACAAAATGACGTCCACGAAACTAAAATAAAGGACTGTGACAAGGAAATGAAATGATGACAATGAAGACTAAATACAGGGTGAGAAGCGCTGGAAGTTTCACTGAGTTAGATTAAGAGCCCAAGCACGCATAGGCTGCAGAGTGCAAACCAGCCCAAGCATCCACATTAACACAAACGCATTACTGGACGTTTTTAGTGTAAAGACCAAGTTGTTCGAGAAGAATGAAATGACTTTTGGGCAACTCAATTATCCACATTGGTATTCTCACTATCACAAAAGCGGAGCTGCAATTTTAAATTTTGTGAGGTAAAAATTCACTAAAATATACATGTTTGACAAACATTTGAGCTCTCTACCGTAAACTCCCGTAAGGACGCCCACCCAAAATGAAGAGATAAATGGGGAAAAACATGGGCTGGGCTATCTCTGGGGATGCCACAACAAAACTTTATCAAAAAATCAGTGGCTTAGCTCGGCTATGCCAGGATATACGTAAGCGTAAGCTTAGGTTCAGCTGGTTATTCTTAGCTTTCCTGGTTGTCTAGGATTAGCTTGATTATCATGCTTACTGCTGCTTCAATGACACACACATGGTATACGCATTATGTGACTACTTCGGGATCCGATAAGCTAAGCAACCAAGCTGGCGCCTAGAACAACCGGACAGCGCAAGCCATGATCTCAAGCGGGTGCATGCGCATGGCGCATGCATCGGGGACTGACACGTGCGACGTCACTGCTCCTCGCGCATGCGCGGCGCGGCTCTCCAGGAGCCACGCCGAAACTGCTCAACCTCGGCCAGTGTAGCTTACGCTACAAAATTAATGATAAGCGCCGAGGCACCCGCTACAAACCATGTGACGCGGGAACTGATGCCGCAGATCGGGGGACACGGCAAATCCGCGTTTCACGATGCGATAAACACGTGGGAATTCGCTGCAAGCTCCTGTGTCACGGGAAAGGACACCGCAAGTTGCCGACGCAGCAGATTCGCGTTTCACGCTGCGAAGGACTCGCGGAAACCTGCCGAGAACTCGCATCTCACGGTGAACGGATGCCGCAGATCGCAGACGCAGCAGATTCAAGTTTTATGGTGCAATAAAGACGCGAGAACCCGCCTACAATCTTGCCTGTCACGGAAACCGATATCGCGTCGCGCAGATCGCGTGACAAAAACATGGGAATACGCTACAAACTCGCATGTCACAGAAACAAATACCGCAAGATCGCGGACGCAAGATAATCACATTTCACTATGCAATATACACGCGGGAACAACTCGGTGCGTGCTACTTACAGCTAAAAATCGATGTCGCGTGCGCAGATCGTGGACAGAAACACGGGAATCCGCTACTGAACGCAGGAACGGATATGCTGCAAATCGTGAACGCAGCAGATTCGCATTTCGCGACGCAATTCACACGCGGGAACAACTAGCGTGTTATGCGCAGCCGATATCGCGCGCAAATCGCAGACAAAAACGCGGGAACCCGCTATGAACCCTTGCTTCTCGGACACACCGGATCCGCTGATCGTGCCGTTGATGCGCGTTCCCGTCGGACATCGCTTGATGTCCAACGGAATCGGGGTGGGCGGTGTTTCGGAATTTTTATGTTAGAGATATTTAGCCAGAAAAACGGGATGGGCGATCTCTGGGGGGAGGGCGCCCTTACGGGAACTCTGCCGTATGCTCAGGCGCAAATTAAAAAAATGTTTTCAGTTAGTTTTACAGCTTGCCCCTCAATTTGTGCTGCCCTGAATGTCTGACAGAACTCCCTACAGCTGCACACCGCTCCATCATACGGATAGCTATGGACACGTTTTTAAAATGGGTAGTAAGAGTTATAGGCTTAGGCATGCCTTTAACATGCACCAATCAATGTGGTCTTTACAGTGACCTTAGTGTAGCATTGAATATTTGTAATGAAAAAAGGGAAAAGGATGCCACAAGAGAGAGTTTTGTGTTATATGATTTCATGCGTGGGCACCATTGTTTTCCAATGGGAGAATCTGAAATCTGGACAGCAAGCTAAAGAAACGGGTGCATGCACTCAAATGTGCGTGCAGTGCCACTGTTAAATTATTCGACGACCAATGCGTAAAGTCTACGAAAAGAATGAATTATGGACAACAAACTTTAGCTTTTCAGACAGCAACATTTTCTGAATCGTGAAAAGTTTGAATTAGTTTTTGATGTACCGACATCCAAATTTATACGAGATTCTAAAACAAATTCTTTTTTTCCAGTGCTCTCCACATTTTGTTAGCACCGGTTCTCCTTCTTATATATACACCTATTGTTTATATACACTGTTATTGGGCAAAACGTTACTGTACTCTAAATTTTTTTTCTCATTTGAGCTACGTGCATGTTTTTGACAAATGTTTTACCATTGACCCTAGTCTAAACTTGCAATAACTTTCATGTTTTAGACTATTAAACTATTCGCTGTAGAAATGTATAAAATTTTATGTTTTTAGTGCATCTAGGTTATTTAATATTGAATATGAATCATTTAGGTTGTTATTATTTGTGATTTGATTTGGCTGTTGAACCCTATTTGAAAATTTCTTTATGCGCAGCATTTTTGTGTTTGTTCTTTTCCTTTGAGACTTTTATCTGGCATGATGACTGCTGTATACCAAGAGAGGGCTAAGGCTTTGTAAAGGCACTTGCGCCATTTGCGCCATTTCCGGCCGGTGGCAGTGGTGGTCCAGCGGCGCGTATGGCTTCTGGCCGCATTATGAGGCTGTGCCGTGGGAAAGCCCAGCTACCAATCTCCCCTGCAACGGGCGTGTGCCCGTCTATTTTCATCCGTAAGCATGTTTGAGAAGCACCACGTAAAAGCTCCGGAAGAGCGCCTCACCCAAAATGAGGAGGCAAAGGCAGGTAGTACCATTATGGGGTGGGCTTTATCTTCAGGGATGCCACAGCAAAACTTTTTATCAAAAATTAATGATGAACACCCTGGCACAGGCATGCAAACCATGCGACGTGGGAAACTGACACTGCGGATCGCGGACACCGCAAATTCACGTCTCCCGGTGCGACAAACACGCAGGATTTCGCTACAAGCCCTGTGTCACGGGAAAGGATGCTGGTAGGTTGCGGACGCAGCAGATTCGCTGCTCTTCATGGCGCGGCTGACCCGCTTAACCAGCCCGCGAACGCCAGCATCCCGACGGGAAATGAATTACCGCCGCAAATCGCGGACGCAGCAGATTCAAGTTTTAGGGTGCAATGAACACGCCGGGAACCCGCTGCACTCCCGGCAGGCTTCGTCATCGGCGAACTGATAATGCCCCGCGCAGATCGCCGGACAAAGACGCAGGAATCCGCTAGATACTCATGAGGGTATGCTACAAGAACAAATACCGCCAGATCGCTAACGCAGGGAGAGCCATATTTTACGATGCAAAAAGGTATGCATGGGGGACCCAACTCCACGTGGAACCGAGATCGCCTGCACAGATCGCAGACAAAACGTGGGAATCCGCTATGCAGATGCTCGTGAGGGCAGCGGTTACAAGTAATTCAGGGGCCACCGCAGATCGCGAACGCAGGAGAGTCATGGTTTACGATGCAAAGGTATACATGGGGACCAACTCACGTGGAACCGAGATCGCCTGCACAGATCGTCAGACAAAAACGCGGGAATCGCTGAGATACTCATAGGGTATGTTACAAGAACAAATACCGCAGATCGCTGACGCAGGAGAGTCATATTTGGCGATGCAAAAGGTATGCATGGGGGACCAACCTACGTGGAATCGAGATCGCCTTTTTGCACTGGAACGGCGACAGAAACGTGGGAATCCGCTGGGCCACTCATTAGGGTATGTTACAAGGACAAATACCGCAGATCGCGAACGCAGGGGAGAGCCTTTCGCTATTTTACGATGCAAAAGGTGGCACAGGTGGGGGACTAACTCACGTGGAACCGGAGATCGCTCTGCACACAGATCGCAGACAAAAACGCGGGAATCCCGCTAGATACTCACAAGTGTATGCGCCAAGAACAAATACCGCAGATCGCGAATCTAGCAGAGTCGCTACTTTACCATGCAAAAGGTATGCATGGGGAACCAACTCCACGTGGAACCGAGATCGCCTGCACAGATCGCGAGACAACTTACGTGGGAATCCGCCTTACAAACTATGTCACCGCAAGGATGCCTCAGGCTGCGAGACGCAAGCAGATTCGCATTTCCACGGTGCACCACACTGCGGGAAACAGCTCGCGTGTTACGGAGCCGAGATCGCGCGCGCGCAGATCGCGGACAAAAATTCTAGGAACCCGCTTATGAACCCTCTTGTCACATGTGCTGGTACACCAAAATTGCTTGGTTCCATGTGCATTTCCTTAATCGTCCGGACATCGTGCGTGACGTCCGACGGGGCAGATCGGGTGGGTGATGTTTCGGAATTTTTATGCTACAGATATGTTGGCAAGGAAATTGGATGGGCTGATCTCTCGGGGCAGGCATTCTCTCTGAAACACGGCTGCAGCATCTTCTCTTTGGAGAATGTACTTTCATTGGATGGAGCTCTGTGTATATGTCAAGTATCTGGAGACAGAAGTTAGAGAGCGGGGACGGGCGCTTTCTAATGCACATTCTGGAAGTGCTGCCCGCCAGTGAAAGCTCCAGTGGTAGAGGATCACATACTACTTCGACAATGGCTGCTGCCATCACCATTAGAACCAGCGGCACGTGAGCCCGTTATCAAGTATTACAGCGAAGCTGTGCACCAAGCCCAGTTTCCTCACGATCGTGAGTGTCCTACAGCTTTGCGTTCTTGCCATTGCCGTGTTTTTTCCGGTCTCCAAGCACTAGCATTGTCGTAGTAAAAGAGTGTTCTACTGGGCGCCATATTTGTGGGTGCTGCTTAGAGCTCATGCTCAGAACGAGCTACACATGAATAGGCTGGCTGAGACCGGCAATCTTGGACGGTAAGCAGAAGACACGTTATGGCGCATCACAGCCAAGGGTCGGCAGTGAATACTTCCTATATGTTGCAACCCCTGTAAACAAAAACATTTTTCACAAAAAGTTGGCATGTAAAGCTTCACAGTTTCGTATAAGTCGCTAACTTATATGCCTGTGCTGTCAGTAGCATGGACCGCACGTATTAGACCCCGCATACGCGTATTGCAATCGTGATATATACTCGAGCCAGAGCCGGATTTCCAATATTCTCGCAGAGTCGGAACGAGAAATAAACACCCCATGACAAATTTGTGCAGCTAAGGTTTATAACCGTAGAGAAAATATGCGTATAAAGTTGCACTGTTGTATGAGACATGGGACAGAAATTTGGGAAAAAAGCCACAACTTGTATACCACAAAATATGGTACTAATCAGGAAAACTTCTCAATCTCTAGAAACCCCTTCTGGTCGTAGCACTGATGCAATAAGCAGTGCAAACCCTCGGACTTCGTAAAACAACAATGAGCATACTATGTGTGACATGTAGCTGCACATCAATATTTGACTGCTAAAGTATGCAGAGTGCTTAAAGGGGCGGTGCAACGATTTTATAATTAAAAGAATTTGCATCTCGTCATTTTTACGTTGTTTATCGTGTCCCGGAGGATAGAGAAAACACCTCCTTCATTAAAAATGTCGCGATTCCGCTGCATAATCGCAAAGCAAAAGTCGAGCTTTTCTCCCACCTGCAGCCCCAAGTGGCAGCCGAAGGAACTACGGCGAAAAGATTACGTGACCTCGCTCTGGCTCTAAGCTGCAGCATAACGCCTGCTAATGTCAGCTGAGAGGAGGAGGAAGCGTCCTTTGAAGAGCACACGGGAACCTACACGACACTCCGAATGACATCACTGGGAGTGCGACCAGGTGTGACCCTGAAGACTGGGAGTGAGTTGAGGGTGCCGAAATGCCAATATTTATCTTTTTTTACGCAAGCAACTAGGACACGCAGGCGAAATCGGTTTTCGGTTCTTTACTTCAGAAGTGTCAGAGGGCAACTTCCACAAATCTTTGACCGAAGTCGCGAAATCGTGGTACCCCTTTAACCTGGAAAAACACTTTACTTGAGGATTGCGGATAGTTGAGGAAATTTTCGAGGTGGGAAAACCCTTGAGGGAATTCTGGGGAACTCAGGGGATTGGGGATAGTTGAGGAAATTTGGGAGGTGGGGAAACCCAAGAGGGAATTCTGGAAAACTCTGGGAAGCCAGCGTGAGGACCCTAAATTACGAAGGCCGTGTGCTAACAAGTGGCAGGTGTCTGCCTTTCTGGCAAACAATGTTCTTAAAGCGATCTGGCCGCACACAATTGTCACATCAAAGTTGCCTTTCTGTTTGACAACTTGCTCGAAAAAAACAATTATTTTGTAAAAAGAAGTATTTATGTAATGACAACACTGTAATTGTAAGGGCTGGTTCACACTTGGTCGGCTACATCCAGAGCAACTAAAACGACCAGCTTAGCCAAACACCGTGACAACCTCGACTCACGATTGCTTCACGAAGCTACTTTTTGCGTTGCTTGGCACATTGTGTATGGTGAGCAGTTTTCCCAGTGACTTTGTCATTACTGTCCTTTCGATCGCTCTGAATGCGAGCAAAGCAACCATCTGAACCAGGCTTAAGAGGAAGCGGGTTCTCAAAAATATTTTTTTATTGGTCTATCTCAATGATCTTTTGCACGGGCATGCAGTTTATTGTGCTGATTTCATAACTGCAAATCAGATTTTTTAGATATCTCTTTCATTTGTCAGGAAGTTATTAACAAAGCAAACTATTAATTAGCTAATTTCAGGAAAAAGTTTAAAAACCTTCGTATTAAACTTTTAGTCGAAAAAAAGGTATCAATTGCTTCCTAAAGAAATGCCATACAAGCTAATGCTATTTTTATTTCTTTAGTCACCATATAATCATGTAAAAAAATTAAAGTGAATAGAAGACATACAGTGGCTGAAGCTATAACAATGTCTAATAATAATGAAATGTCAGTTTTATATACCACAAAATATCATAATAAAAATAGCTTTAGCTTAGCAGTCTCAGTTCATTCCAAAGAAAATAGTACCTAAGTTTATGAAAAGCTCAAGTGAATCAAAAAGCCTTCCCTGGCTGGAGAAGAGGCTGAAAAAACCAAGTTGAGAAAATCGATTTTGAAATTTGGGTATGCATAACTAACATTGAAGCTTTATGTATGGGTAAATGCATTTGTCGAATTTCATACTAAGGAGGACACGGGGTAGGGAAAAGCCCCATATATGTAATTGGTTAGGCCCTCAGAAGGGCTTTTTTTAGGGGACGGGGACGCTTTCAAAGCACCCGCTGTAGGCCGCTATTCCCAAGACTGCTCATACTTGGTGGTCGCAAAGAACATGTTCAACACGCCTCCAACCACGATCACAAACTGCGTGCCGAATCTGTCTTTATCGTCGACAGTGACATTGAGGAGGTCAAACTTCCGTTATGTGGCAGACTTCGCGCCAAATCCTGCTCTATCTCGGCCCCACTGCTGACGCACGTTGAGCACTTTTCGCCGTTGGCCGCGTGTAGAAATGCGTGCAGTCGCAGTCGTGACGCACCAGGGGCCGAAGCCGCCGTTCTTTTCAGTGGTCACATCAGAGGCGTGGCACCTCGGAAGATGATGCAGCTGCTGGCAGCTGAACTTGTCGCGATGTCCGCCGCAGGCAACGCGCTGCCGCATGCGGGCGAGTCCCTCTTGTTCTACGCCTAACCAGGGGTTCCTCGGTGATTCTAATCAAGGGGGGGTGTCCCAACGGCCGGGGGGGGGGGGAGGGAGGGAGGGAGGGAGGGAGGGAGGGAGGGAGGGAGGGAGGGAGGGAGGGAGGGAGGGAGGGAGGGGGGGGGAGGGAGGGAGGGAGGGAGGGAGGGAGGGGAGGAGGGAGGGAGAGGGAGGGGAGGGAGGGAGGGAGGGGAGGAGGGAGGGAGGAAGGAAGGAAAGGGAGGAGGAGGAGGAGGGGGGAGGGCGAGGCTAGGCAGGCTTGGTACAGATACAAATGTAAAACTGTTTCCTTTTAGTCCACTAGCTAAATTACAGACGTCTATTAACCAAATGCCTCATACCCGTAACGTATGTTTCCTTTCTCTATATATACACCTGAGAGGTGTGTTTTTTACTTAATCTGGAAAAAAGAACTTTTTTTTTTTTTTTTAGATCTCATGGGGGTTTTCAGGGAACCAGGGGGGCCCACCCCCCCCCCAGGGGTCCAGGGAAATCCCTGCGCCTCAACGCTTCCGCTTGCACGCACGCACACTGCGTTGAAAGCTCCATGCTAGGCATCGCGACATACTGATGTCTCCTAAAGACGTCGAGCTAAACAAAAGCAGGCGAACGCCGAAAAATAATGTGCTTGAAGCCAAAACGCAACCGCTAGCAGACGACAAACAACGATATCGGTTGCCCGACTCCTTCCGCGCCACGAGGAAGGAGTGGAGAGAGAGAGGAGAATGACATTTTTCAGAGAGGAGGCATGCGCTTCGGCCAATAGCGACAGCTGTCTCGCTGCGTCCCGTGCTTCTTAGCCAATCGGTAGCTCGGTTTCTTTCTCCGGGGAAACGCGTATTCTGTGCTTTCCCGGGCGGACGCCATTCTTAATGGCGCCAAAACTGTAGATAAAGAAGCAAGTTTCAAACGAGACCAAAATGGCCGCGCTTGGCGCACATCGGCGAGCGCGGAAGGCGCGGCGTTTCAGACGCCGGTTTTCTCTTTCGGGGAGGTTTTGGGCGCTGCTCCGCACGACGTAATTATCGTTTTTTTATACTTCGAGTTTGAATTACGCTATAATATTTTGGAGAGAGGTGCTTGGATATGTAAGGCGCCCAAATACAGAATTTTTGAAAATAACTTCGTCGCGATTTTTTGCACTTTTAGGACCCGCGTCCCCCTTAACCGACAAAAATAAGTCTGGTTTGCTCAACGGTGTACAATATTTCGTTACATTTTGATGATGATGCAAGCATGAGCCCATAACCTCTTTTATGCAAGCAGTTTGCCTGGGATGCATCCTCAGCGAACGGTACAAGAGATGCTGCCGGAGATGCAGAGTAGCAATTGACTGTTTGCGCACGTACGCAAAAAGGCTGGAAACTTGGCACCAGATGTGCCGCCATGTCTGAAATGCAAACAATGATTGCAAGCTACGTAAAATACGAGCATGTGCCAATGTAATCAATAAGGCACTCTTGAAACATTTTAGAAATAAGCATACGATTGGCAAGCGCCCGATATCCAGAGCTCCGTAATTTGACCTGGAGATACTCTCCACGCCAACCGCCTCTCCATGCACACCGTACAAAGCGGAGAAGCTCGACGCCTGCGTGCCGGGCGCACTGCGTGCAGTTCAAGCGCAAGGCAATCGTCAGAAAGGGCTAAGCCGCCCCATATTAACGAGGTTCCTAATCACTTCCCTGGCCGTTAGTGCAGCAGCGTTTTAAGGCTGGTTTGCCTATATGTGTTTGAGTGTCGCCAAACTGTGTTGTGACCGCTCGTATTTGCTTACGAGAAAACACGCTTCGGCGATCCCGGCAGCCCTGGATTTTTTCGCTGTGGGCTCAAAATAATTTTGGACAACGCTTTTAAGCGACCATTTCTCATAGGTACAGTGCAATTCTATTTATAACGATGTGCTGCTTATAACGATTTGTTTCTAGACTAGAAACAATCCGTTTCTAGTCTAGAAACAAATCGTTATAAGCTGTGCATGCAAATCGATAATCAGTTATAACGATAGAATGTTTGGGTTTTTCATTATCGTTGTAAGTGGATTGCACTGTAGTGCGTAAATTTTATCTTGCAAATACTTCAAAACCCTCGGTCTAGTTATACGCAAATCGGAAGCGTTTCCAGGGCTATTGATAGATGGCGGCGGTGTGCCGCGCATTCTCTATCTCGGCGTCAACCATCTCGCGCTATGTTGCCGAGACTAGCGTGGCTTCCACGGTGCCGCAGCCCCGCTTTGTTGCGAGAGCATTCGGCTTTGTCTCGCGTTTCACTTGAACGCACTCGCGCAACTAGCTTTGACAGAGTCAAAACGCTGCGGAAGGCACGCTAAGCTTCACCATTTGGCCCAAAATGGTCGGCGCCTGAGCGAAAGGTTTGCCTGTCATAAGCGGTCGCGAGCCTTCGTAACGCAACGTGCGAACCGGCTTTTAAGCCGTGGTCACGCTGCAAATACTTCGTACAAAAGACAGTCTGCAGACGTGTTTGAAGCGTGTATGAAGCAAACGTGCTTAAAACGTGTTCAAGGTGCGTCCGCAGATTATTTCTCTCATTATGTTTGCAGTGAACACCGTGTCTTTTGTGTGTGACTGTGCAGTCACACTGAGTCGCAGTGTGACTGCGACTCTAGGGTTTCTGCCAAGTGCTCATGCCCGCATCTCACTTCCAGGGAATGGAAGGCCATGGACGCCGAACTCAAAGAGATTGTGAAGCTGATGGTCAACGGAGTTCTTCCAGCCAGAATTGAACAACATATCTCCGAAGGCCGATTAACGGAGTGAAATTACGCTAGGAGACGTTTTCCGGAGACGACTAATGCCGAATTTCAATCTTCATCTGTTTAGTTCTGTTCCGACTGTTTGTTTCCACTTTCCGAGTACCTGCGATTCGTTTCTGGTGACGGGACGTTGCCGCGGTGAGTCTGCGCCATTGTCCCGTGTTCCAGTGGATTCTGCGTAAGCAACAGGGTATGCTATTCTATTTAAAGTTTTATTTTTCTGTTTTTGGAAACTCGAGCCCCCTTTAGAGTCATTTGACGCCTGCCCGCTTAATAGATATTATATGCATTATGAGCCTATTTTATTAGAAAGGGAAAGGAAATAAAATGTCTCATTGCATCCTTGTGCTAGTTGGTGCATTTTTTTTAGCAACCTGCCACAAGTGGAAACTTAGCACCAGCAGCATATTTGTATGTAAGTGGAGTGAGGTGATTGCTGTGACACTTGCACTAAAGTGTCTACCCTGCTCTTTATACGTGTCACCAAAATGTGAGGAATTTGCGTCACCATTGCACTCAAAAGTTAGTCAATTCGCTTTCTCAATACTGAAACTAAGAAATTGGCCCACACTACACCGCTGGGTCGTTGCGATCGGCCCGTTTAAACTTTCAAAACTTTCTATATTGAAAGCTGACAGTACTCGAAATTTTTACAGTAGCTCTCATTCTTTGAAGTCTGGTTAGGTGCGTTATAGTTTGCTACGTAAAGTGGGCTTCTCCCGATGGAGTGGTGCACTGCAGAGAAGTGACCCCATGCGAGTGGAATCACGATTTGCCATCTCAATATGCCTTAGCACTGCCACATGCCGACTTGAACATTCCAACTTGATCTAACTTGGTGGCAAACTTGTACGGTACTCACCACAAGTAATCAAATTACTTGTAATCAACTACTTTTAGAATGATTTTGTAATCATTTGGTTACATTTGTTAAAAAGTAATTGCAGCAGTAATTTTTTTACTTTTTGAAGTACGAAAATTTTTTGTAACCATTACTTTTTTCTTTTCCCGTTTCTATTGGTGTCCTTTGTTCATACAAGTTTCTTAGCAAAGAATCCTCGAACCATATCTCTGACAGATGCATGATTTACTGAAGTCGGGGATGAAGAAGATAAATAGTCCATAATTCTGTGATTCTAATCCAATATTGGACACTACGAAGGACCTGTTTTCAAACTGGCAGAAAACTCTGTTGGTTTCAAAATCTGAAGTAATTGAAGAAGGTTACATTTTCAAGTAATTGTCAATTACTTTTCCCCTTGAGTAATTAACTAATCTAATTGTATACTTTTTAAGTGAGAGTAACGTGGACAAGACGGCTTGGTGGAGTTTGATACGAGAACATTACCTCGCAGTAAAATTTTTCAAGTGTAGGTAAAACTGAAGCTAATATGCAAGAATATATCTTGGGTGGCAGTATTCTGACTAGTTGCTGGTGTCATTTGTTGAGATTTTGTTTTTCACAGTTAAAATTTAATTGGGGCTCGCCCAAGGGATTTCAAATTTTCTCAATTGGGAATAGCCGAAGTGCTTTATATACGAGGAGTGATCAAAAGTTTGGGGGCTGATTTTGTAGCGTAAAAGGAGAGGGCAGCACAGTGATATGCGCGCAGCCGTCGAAGGCAGGGACCTTCCTGCATCGTTATGCCAAAGGGCGTCGCTCTGTGAACATTTGGAATTGCGCTGCACGAGTTTGTTTGACCAAATGCAGGAACATGATGGCGATTTCTCCATAGACTGCGAACCAAGGCAAAAACCGAACATCAATTTTTCAACAAACTCGGCAAATTTAAAACTGAGATCTCTGAAATGGTTTAGAAGGTTTATGTCAAAAGGCAGTGAGGTATGCAAGGTGTTTTGAGTGGCACTCGCACTTCAGGCACGGCAGAACATTGCTGGAAGACGAAGAGTGCTAGGGTGACCTTATCCGACTTCTCCTTGACTTCAGTGACATTTTGCCATTTTTGAGGTGTGAGTGCCACCCAAAACACCTCGTACACCTCACTGCTTTTGGACATAAGCCTTCTAAATCATATCGGAGGTCTCTGTTTTAGATTCGCACGAGTTTGACATAAAATTGATGTTCGCTCTCGCTTTGGTTTTTAGTCTATGGAGACACCGTCATTATGCTCGTGCATGGGGTGAAGCAAACTCATGTAGCACAGTTCCAAATGTTCACAGAGCAACGCTCTTTGGCATAATATGCAGGGAGGTTCCTGCCTTTGACTGCTGTGCACGCATCACTGTGCTGTCCTCTCTTTCTACTCTACAAAGTCAGTCCCAGTACTTCTTGATCATACCTCGTATTTTTACTTCCTTTATGTAGGCCTTTGATTTTTAGTTAGCACAGTAATAAAAAAATAAGAGCTGTGGCAATGGATGAATGGAAGCTTTGGAATATTCGTAACGAGTTCAACTGGATTGCTATTAAAGACAAGATTTATCACTTGCAGATCTTTTATGGCGATGAAACTGTCTACTACATGGAAAATGTTGTTAACCTGCATAACTTTAATGAAACCTGCTTGAAGCCTCAAACTGGCAGAATATTATTTTGCTTGAAGATTTGGCATCTTCAGGTCTTGCAGATGTCAGGTCTTTGACGACACATTGGCTGCTAATCCTAGTTTTCCTGCAGGTTCTTGAGTTATTCCTACCATCTTTACCTACCTTCGTGCTTAGTTTGATATGCAGAATTAAGCCACGAAAACTTGTTGTTTAAGTTAATTAAAAATTGCACAATTCAAACTTACTTAAGTTAATTAAAAATTGCACAATTCAAACTTAAGTTAATTAAAAATTGCACAATTCGAACTTACTTAACTAGAATAAAACATCCAATTTGGTACTTAGACTTATCCTATTATAATATGGCCTTTTTTCTTGTACCTAAAGTCACCATACACATCCTTTTGCTGTTTTTCATTAAAGGATGCCTTTTGTCGTAACATTCTTATCACCATAAGTAACGCTTATGGTACATTTAAGTTGCTTAAATGTACAAAGTACATTTAAGCAGCTAACAGTGTGTTCAGGGGAATTAAAATGTCTGCTGTACACTGCACAATGCTGTTGGCGGGAGCACGACAACAGCGCTTTTTTGCATTTTACTTCGAAAGGTCTCCAAATTTACTGCTTGCATTAGTGCCCCAGTAGTTTTAACGACAGCCTTTCGTTTCTTGGAGAGAAACAAAGAAAAAATAAGAAACAGTGATTGCTTCTTTGTGCTGACTGTGTTCGGCTAGGTACAGATACAATCTAATCTGTGATGGCATAGTACTGGAAAAGCAAGGAAGTCGTCATCTTTTAGTTTGATAATAATAATAATAATAATAATATTTTTATTGCAGGTTTCATAAATTCATACAATGTATTCCGTTTCACTAAAGCACTTGCGTGCTTGTGTGTGAAAAACGAACAGTCCAAGAAACAAACCACACAAAAAAATACAATCCATTGAAATACAACGAGGCAACAACAACCATCAAGTCATCCAATTTCCACCAATGTATCATACAAAAAGCAATTAACCGAGAATAACAAACAGGACTACTCCGACGTAGAACAAGGCAACATTTCTCAGAACATCGCGTATATATTTTCGTTATGCTATTATAAATAACAACGAAAATGGGCGTAGTATCAGCACTACAAGAAATGAAAACGGAGTATAGACTTGAGCTCCTCACATGCTTTTCGCTGCTCCAAAATTGGTGCACAATAAAGAACATGAAGTATTAAAATTACTTGACCCACATTACCTTGTCGTAGAAGCGCCTTTACAACGATATACCTACTCTAATTCTCATCATGTCACTAATTTTTATCCCCTCCTTTCTGACAGGGTGTTTCACCAATGGCTTAACAGTTTGTCGTAAAAGGACACTTGAAATAAAGAAATGATTTACTTCGCAATTACCCTACTGACCTTGGTGGTCGTCATGTTACAAGTGGCGAGCGATAATTGGCTAATGAGTAACTTACATCCACTGACTAACTTTTGAAATAGTCGCGATGGAATGTACATGACAAGTTTGTACAAACCAAAATCCCGTGAAAGTTTCAATTTCGGGAAGTCAACTTTCCGAGAGGGGGCCGGTCAGGATGGTGACCGATGATGGTGTTCGCCCGACGGAAGTCCCCGGGAAGTCGAATAAGAAAAAAAAAAGTCTCGATCCCGCTGGACACATTACGACGTTGGTAGGTTTATAATGGCCAGTGTGGCCACGTTTATTTTAAGACAAAACGACAAGTCAACGGTAATATACAAAACTTCCAAAATTAAAATCCATACTTTAGTCCCCAGTCTCAAAAGCCGAATCCACGAGAATCCTCTCGGCAGCCCTTCTCTAGACTCAGTAGGGGCCTCCTTTCCCTCCAGAGACGGACCAATCACTTCAAATTTAACCATTGCCACGTGGTACACTCTTACCCAATGATCGGCGAGGCTGTCAACGTGACCCCCTCCGACACTTCAACGGTCAAACCCAAATTCCTTGTAGAGTCACCACATGCTTCCGCTGCCGCCTAGCTGGCGCCACACAATTAAGTTATTGCGTCGATTAAAAGCGAACTTTCTACACTAAGCGGCGAAATACGCCGGACACAAGCACCCCCGCTTAAAAGCCACAAGCGCGGACAGAAATACCAGTGCCCGGCGCCCCAAACCGACACCCGATCCGTTTGTTAACGACCGGGGTCCGACACTTCTCTAGCCCCGCGGCTGCTTGAAGCCCCCGCGCGCGGGGGCGGAAAACCACTTCCCGTTCATGCTCCCCCGCGAGCGTACAGCAAACGCCCAAACCTGCAGACGCAAACATAGGCAGATAAAAAAAAAAAACAATGCCGACGCAAGTGCCGAAAGATAGACCTTTCTAAAACAAATCTTACTTATTTCAAACAAAATCCTCCGTTACTTAACACCTCCCCACCAAGAATGCATGTTACAAGTACACTCGCTGTTCGCGCAACATCTGTCCCCCTTTCCGAGACAGTCGCGTAAAACACGAACTCAACTCTCCTACGTCACGCCGCGGTGGTGGCGCGTCGGGCGCACTTCCGGTCTGGGGCGGTGGGCAGAAGTCGCCGTGCGAGACATGCATTCCTGTGATCTTTTGGAAGGAACCAGACAGAAAACCTGCCTTCTCGTCAAAATGCTGCGACGGGGGCTGTACCAAGAGAGTCTGGAAAGGTTTGAAGATCAGTTTTCATGTGTTTCTGCCCCCTCCGTTCGTCCGAGAACGTGGATAGTAGCCGTGAAAAGGGCAAACCAGACGTTGTCGAACTACGATTGCTTGTGTGGGCAACACTTTGTGGTCGCCAGATGTATTTGTTTTGTTCCAATATGAACGAGAGAAAATTGCCAAGTTGTCCGGACCACCCACGGGTTCAGTGCGTCTTCAAATTCACACGGCCGCCTGATCGTTCGAACTTTCGTCTGCTCTTTCAAGCTTGTCTGCTTTTTGTCGTCTGCTCGTTCAAACAAAAGCGGCCCGTAGACCAAACTTTGACCCGGTGATTGCAATAAGAAGTAATTGCAGGCCTCAAAAGACTTAAGTAGGCTCGGTGTAAACAGTAGATACAAGATGTTGATCATTGGTACCAGTGGCCATCACCGACTTGTTACGCTAGGTCTGTTCCCGCTTCCGATTTTCAGTATCGACGTCGATCATCGCCGCTACCTTCTACACTTTTGCAGCACGAGCGACGTCACGACCGAAAATAGCTAGAAGAATCTCATCATGGTTTTGGCGTCCATTCTGCGGCGTTCATGCGAATGAATCGCCGCACGTCAAATTATTTACGCAGAGTTTAGCGATGTAACGATCCTTGATAATTTCGCTCAGGCGATTAAAGTGGTAAGACATTGCTATGAGGACGTAGAATCGACAACCCCAACTCGAAAAAGAGTATGCAGACTCACACAATCGCCGACAACGTGACATTCCAGTGGTTTGTTGACGCGGGACGCGATGCTTCTTGCCCGCGCTCCATAACGCATGCGTTCGAACTGTCGTCTGCTCTTTCAAACTTGTCTGCTTTTTGTCGTCAGCTCGTTCAAACGACAGCGGCCCGTAAACCAAACGTTGACCCGGTAATTGCGATAAGAACTAAGTGCAGGCCTCAAAACACTTTTGAAGGTTGGTTGGGGTAAGTAGCCTAAGTGTAAACAGTAGATAAAGAAGATGTTGATCATTGTTACCAGTGGCCATCACCGACTTGTAATGCCCGATTCTACTGGCGGTTTTCAGTATCGACGTCCACCATCTCAGCTACGGTCCACGCTTTTGCAGCCCGAGCGACGTCGCGACTGAAAATAGCGAGCAGAATCTCATCGTGGGAGTCAGGCTTTAGCGCCCATTCTGCGGCGTCCACGTGAAATGAATCGCCGCACGTCACATTATTCACGCAAAGTTTTGCCTCGTTAATTTTGCTGAAGCCGCTCAAGTAGTCAGACATTGTTAGTAGGACGTAGATTCAACGATTCCAACGCGAAAAAGAGCACGGGGACTCCCACCGACGCCGACAACAACGCAACTCAATGGTTTGTTTATGGGCGACGGCGGGCTTCTTGCCCACCGTCCACCGCGCATGCGCGGCGCCGGTGGCGTCCGCTAGGGGCGCTCCGGTTTGTTTGTAAACATGAGTTGGTGTATACAAAAACAACAACAAAGGAGCTATACCCCTCGCAAAAAGACCCGTTGGGCGACAGAAAACAAACAAAACCAACAAACACAGCCCAGTGAGACCCAAACCCCGCACGCTCCAGACTCCACCATGACTAGTATAGTGTGGCTGCAGGCAAACAAATCCGAAAACGCCAGCAGAAAAAAAAGTTTGCTTTACCTAATTTATATTTGAATCTGTTTCTCCTGACCAGCGAGTTCCAAAAATTACACCATCTTCCCGAGGGGAACCATGGGGTGATGCGGAGCATCGTGTTGGTTCCGAGGAAAGAGTCAGTTGCGTGCTGACGTCGAGAGATGTCGCCACCGACTGCCCTAGCGTTACCCCCTACGCGAGCCTTCGTCGCGGCTCGCGGCAGAGAAACTTGGAACGCTCGCCGCTCGCTGTTTATTTTTTTTTCACACTTGAAGGAGAGGAGACTAGAGGAGGAGAGTTGCGCGTGCGCGCGGTGTGAGTGGAAGCGAACGCACGTGCGGTGCACGCAGCTGGTAGAGAGAAGGCGGAGAGAGCAGGGTTGGGCAGGAATACTCAAAAATGTATTTGGAAATACAAATACTGGGATACATTAAAATAGTAGCCAAAATACTGATACTAAAATACATCTGTAAAAATGTATCGCGATACGTATCGGAAATACATTTTAAATAGAGGCAAAAGGTATTTGGAAATACAAATACAGGAATACATTTTAGGAAGGCCAGAAATACTAATACTGCAATACATTTTTCACATTTGTTAGAGACGCCAACTGAGATGAAGCTTGAAGTTTGAAGTGGAAGTTTTTGGTCCCGAAATTACTTTCCCGTAGGCTTGGCACTTCGTCTTGAATGTAGTGGTTTCAGACGACGAGTCGTCAATGAGCTCAAAAGAACGTTCCATCAAGGACTGACCGCGGTCCCTTCCCTGACATCCTGTCTGTCTGATGAGGGATGCGAAAAGATTTCGACCTCTAAATAAATTCTATGTCACCCTAAATCCCATCAAAACGTCACCACGCCCCTGTCCGATAAGGACGTCCCTGCCAACATTGATCACATGACGTCACGGTGGAATGAACTGGTATTCTTTATATGTGTAGGTGTGGCCTTGAACATGAAACTTTACCACGCTGCTGTATGGAAGGACAATACGTACTTTCGTTGTAGGTAACATCATTGAAGATCGTGCAGGCAGTGTCATTCAGAATTTTCGAGAATAGTGGACCACCTGAAGCGTCCTGGGAACTCATGTCTTATGTTCTGATACGGTTGAAAAAACGATACGATGGCATTCCTGTTGTGACAGGTCCTTCCTGCCAACCCTCCACCACCGACGAATGGATTGCAGTCCTCAAGTTTCGCATAGCATCATCCAAATGAAGACCTCGTGCATGATGGCGACCTAATATTGCCGGCACAAGTGCAAGCTCTGCGAGAAATAGCGTGCTCGAGACAAGTCGCAGGTGTACGAAGTCTGGGTCGGCACAGCGAGGCCACGTCTGGCCTCCTTCCTGGGTTTCGGATCTCCAGAGCAGTGGGTCACGTTCACGTCGGCTGATGACGTACCCGTGAGCCGTGCAATATTACGGGCGCAGCCTGCAGACGCAGTTGAATATGTGTTGAACTTCAGTGCGTGAGTCATCCTACTATTTCAAGTCAACCACCGCCTTGCTCGTGCTGCAACGGTCTGTGTGTGACTCAGCTTTGCCGGTTGGGTGTAATGTGTATGCTAAGGCAAGATATACATTTATAAGCGGACATTGGATACCAGCAAACAATTACTCAAGAAATTCCTACCTAAGTACCTGCGGCAGAAGATGTTCTGACTCCACTCCTGGCACGCCGCCTGGTTCGAGTCCCCGACTATACGCAACACTTCTCAGAAGAGAGAGAGCAGGACGAATAGAAAAATAGTTAGTAGAATCGGAAGGAACATTGATCAGAATAGCAACGATGCCCCAACGTCTCCTTAACCCTAATGCCCTAAAAAGTAAAAAAAAAAAAATGCGTTCGGATTTGTTTTTTTGTTTTTTTCGGGTAGGGGGGGGGGAGAGTATTTCTCAAGAAATGTAACGAAATACATTTCATCCTGATTGTATCGCGATACAAAGAAACATTCCAACATGTATTTCGATACAGGAATACAGATACTGGTGAAAAGATGTATCGCGATACAGAAATACAGATACGAAATGTGTATCTGAAATACTATCGCGATACATTTGTATCGCGATGCTACCCAACCCTGGGAGAGAGTAACGCGCAGCTGTTGGAGAGAGGGAAGGAGGAGAGTTGCGCGTGCGTAGTGTGAGTGCGGACTACAAGGCCGCGGGACATAGACCGGAGCAAGAGATGCTCCGCATCTAAAAGCTCGAAAACCCTGCGCAGGTCCGCGAGCCAACGCTCTCTCTGGTCATGGTGAACCTCGGAGAAAACGGGAAAGGGACTCACCCACTGTTGTCTGGCGACATCCAATTAGCTGCTCCTCCAGTCGCTGCCACCCACTTGCCGCAGTGTCCCCACTCGGCCTGGCGATCGTGCCCGTCGTCTGGAAGCCTCAGTTCCCTCTCCGTTCACCGAGAAGAAAAAAAAACCACAAAAAACGCGCAATTTTCCGGCACCACAACGAAGGTCAGCACTGCAGCGACGATCTCGTCTCTCCTCTTGAGGCCTGCCCAAGATATTCTGTCGCCGCTCGCTGAAGATGCTTCGCCGGTCCGCAGGTGAAGCCACAGGCCGTCCTGTTCTCCGACGTAGATGACGCCCAGGACCGCCTGTCAGCTGCCACCACTCCTTTTGGGTAACTGTACCCCCCGGGCTTCTCACGTAGATATTGCCACGGTCCTCACTCCGGCAGGAGCGAGCCTTGTCCGCAGTCCAGCAGACGCAACGACTCTGTTGGGTAACTGTACCCCCGGGCTTCTCACGTAGATATTGCCACGGTTTCTCACTCCGGCAGGAGCGAGCCTTGTCCGCAGTCCAGCAGACGCCACGACTTCTTTGGGTAACTGTACCCCCCGGGCTTCTCACGTAGATATTGCCACGGTTCCTCACTCCGGCAGGAGCGAGCCTTGTCCGCAGTCCAGCAGACGCCACGACTTCTTTGGGTAACTGTACCCCCGGGCTTCTCACGTAGATATTGCCACGGTCCGCGCTCCGGCAGGAGCGACCCTTGTCCGCAGTCCAGCAGACGGGACCCTTGTCCGCAGTCCAGCAGACGCGACCCTTGTCTGCAATCCAGCAGACGAAACACTTGTCGCATAGAGCCCAGGTACGCTCCGCCTGCCTCCGTTGATGCCGTCGTTTTCGCTCACCGCCCGTCGCAGGAAGTCAGCAGGATCCTGTCGACTGCGCCAGTCAACTTTCCGAGGGAGGGGGCCGGTCAGGATGGTGACGACCGATGATGGTGTTCGCCCGACGGAAGTCCCCCGGGAAGTCGAATAAGAAAAAAAAACTAAAAGTTGTTCGATCCCGCTGGACACATTACGACGTTGGTAGGTTTATAATGGCCAGTGTGGCCACGTTTATTTTAAGACAAAACGACAAGTCAACGGTAATATACAAAACTTCCAAAATTAAAACCCATACTTTAGTCCCCAGTCTCAAGAGCCGAATTCTCCCGATCTCAAAAGCCGAATCCCCGAGAATCCTCTCGGCAGCCCTTTTCTAGACTCGTAGGGGCCTCCTTTCCCTCCAGAGACGGACCAATCACTTCAAATTTAACCATTGTCACGTGGTACACTCTTACCCAATGATCAGCGAGCTGTCAACGTGACCCCCTCCGACACTTCAACGGTCAAACCCAAATTCCTTGTAGAGTCACCACATGCTTCCGCTGCCGCCTAGCTGGCGCCACACAGTTAAGTTATTGCGTCGATTAAAAGCGAAGTTTCTACACTAAGCGGCGAAATACGCCGGACACAAGCACCCCTGCTTAAAGGGGTGTCCAAACAGGACACTACGATACGCACGACTCCTGCAAGTCGTTGCTGCGCGCCGCTGGCTCCGCTTCCGGCCGTCGGAGGGAAACTTCCCTCCCGTCAAAGCTGCCGGGGGAAGCGTCCCCCCGCTAGATCTCCCCCTCGCTTCCTCCACGGCGGCCTTGCTCTGCTCATCACGTGGGTCCGGAGAGCCACTCACACGCTCTCTTGGCTGTCGGTCAATCGCTCAAGGCCTCCGCCGCTTTGGGAGTCCCGAAAATGGGAAAGGGAAGACTCGAGTGTGAGGGGGCAAGCCAGGAGCCAGGCGAGCGCGAGCCCGCGTCGTGTCCAAGGTCGTGTCATCGTCCAGCAGTTCTGTGGATTGGATCGGATTCCCGCGGCTCTTGTTCCTAACGTACCTCGTATAGACAAACAAACCTGGTTGGTTTGAAATTTAATAAAATAAATGCTATATTCTTAAGTTCTCAGTGTTTCTACATACAACTAAAAGTCTCCCTTTTGCGCACTGCACTTTATTAATTTTTTTCGAGCTACGAGCGCGGATTCTGACGAAAAAAAGCTGAGCCGAGGCGGCCGAAACGCGCGCTTCGACGAAGGAATCTCCCAAATCCATCCGAAGCCGGACCTCTTTGGCCTTCCTGCCGAGGTGACGGCGGTAGCAAGGTCGGCGACTTCTTGAGCCGCGGGAGATAGACAGGCATCAGGCATACCATTGGCAGGTGGCGTGTGACGTCAAGTCTGACGAGCACCGACGTCAACGACAAGTGGAGAAGGCGAGGAGGCAAGTCGTGAATGTGGCTTGGCCAGCTTGGCCGGTGTCCAAACAGACATTCGACCGACGACTCCCGGACGGTTCAATTTTGACGACTTTTGCAGGAGTCGTGTGGTTTGTAGTAGCCTGTTTGGACAGGCCTTTAAAGCCATAAGCGCGGACAGCAAGTACCACTGCCCGGCGTTCCAAACCGACACCCGATCCGTTTGTTAACGACCGGGGTCCGACTCTTCTCTAGCCCTGCGGCTGCTTGAAGCCCCCGCGCGCGTGGACGGAAAACCACTTCCCGTTCATGTTCCCCCGCGAGCGTACAGCAAACGCCCAAACCTGCAGACGCAAACATAGGCAGATAAAAAAAAAACAATGCCGACGCAAGTGTAGAAAGATAGACTTTTCTAAAACAAATCTTACTTATTTCAAACAAAATCCTCCGTTACTTAACAGGGACGTTGCGTCGTAACTCGCCAATCAAATTAAGTCCATTACCGACCGCACACTTGGACTTCGCCCCATTTGAAAAGAAACGCCCTAAAGCCGCAGTCGCCCCCGCTAGTACAGCGGTGCTCGCTGGAGTCATTCTTCGGCCACTCCTTGTTCGAAGCGCTCGATGCGCTTCAAACATGTCTGCGGACAGTTTTTATGTGACAGTCGTACAAAGAACATAGTAAAATGTGAAAAAACATCGAGGGACTTTACAACTGGCGCCCGTGCTCTCAGGCTAACCGCCCCCAGGGTGCGCAGCCCCATGATGTGTGTTGTTCAGTAGCCATGCAGGGAATTTTCCCTTTTTCAGGGAATGTCTGGTCTCAATTTTGGTGAAAAGGGAAATGGGAATTTTAACACGTTTGCAGGGAATTTTCAGAATTAACGAGGGAATTCGGGAAATACTCTAAGGAAACTAAACACAAAAAAGTCGAGTGGTCCAAAGGTTTTAAGAAGAGAAAGAAAGTTGTGGTGCAGGAAAAAGGTGTCTGAACGACTCCTTTTCAAGTAGGTTTAGAAAGCTTGTACTTAACTTGAAGTACATTCTCCGAGTATGTACTTGTACTTTATTTAAAGTATTTTTTTCCTGTACTTTCCGGGCAAAAGTTCAAAATATATTCTCCGAATTTGGAAAAAAGAAAAGTGCATTGTCATGTAAAAACACGCTATCGTTTTTCAAGATGTCATTTGGTAATTTCTTTGAGTGAAGCAAATAAGTTCCGTGTAGGATGATGGTGTTAAATAGTTTGTCAGCGAGAATGAAACGACTACTCCATGGCCACTTCACTTATTTTGGAAAATAACTGCATCACCCTCGATTACCCCATGAAAGATTGCGTTAAAAAGTACTTGCACCTTTGGAAGTATGTGATATTTATAGTACTTTACCTCAAGTAAATTGCACCCAATGTGCAATTACTACCTTACTTAAAGTACATAATCTCTCATTTGCTTTGTACTTTACACCATGTACTTTATGATGTACTTTACCAAACACTGCTAAAGGTTACATTATTTTGTTAATAAAAATATAAACTGACCACCCTACCAAAAAGCCAGTATAAGTTTTCACTCATGAAACTGGAAATCTAACTGGAATTGTTTCTGGAAACCTGAAATCCCAGTTCCGTAATCCACATAACGAAAAGTTATACTGGGTTTTTCAGTAGTGCAGTAACATTTTCTTCTCTTTAAACATGCGATTTCACGTAGCTTTTGTGGTAAAATGCCTGCATGACCACAGAAACCAGCTGATGCGAAAATAAAGGTAACAAAATGCAGGGAAATATGCGGGGATATTTCAAAAGTTTGCAGGGAACAAGTACCTCAAATAGGGAGTTGTTGTACCCAAGAAAGGGAATTCTTGGACATGGTATGGAACATCACTGTCAGTCACAGACTCCCTTGTGTATGATCTATTAGCGGTGTGACCTGGGCTTAAGACAAATCGTCGGATACAAGAGTTCTCTCCCATGCGAAAATCAGCCCCCTTCCAGCTGGATTATGGAACTGGAAATCAGGCAGTCCAGCTGGATTCCAGCTGGAATCCAGCTGGACTGCCTCATTTCCAGTTCCATAATCCAGCTGGAAGTGGACTGATTTTCGCCTGGGCTGGCACTTCTGTTTTATCTGCCTTCATTTCTTACTCGACATTGGCACGAGGCTGCTCCGTTTCACCTTACGTTGGACTGCAACGGACGCCGCGAGACACCGGAGCCAGTCCATCGCACGGAGCTTGTCACGTGACCTTCCAGTTAAGGGAACGACGCGCGGATTCTAAAGGTCGCGTGACACACGTGGAACGCTGGATTGGCTAACGTGGCTCGTAATGTCTCTTGTGGTACATCGTAAGGGGAAACTGGCTGTTGTTGCTGGCGTCGGAGAGATGGCGCCACGAGTTCCACCAGCGCACAGCCATCAGTGGCGCTGCCTTATCTCCCCGGGTCATATTGACTCCTCTGTGCCACTGAGGAGAGACGACCAATTTATACTCTCCTATGGACCTTTGCATCGCTTATCGCCCGGGCGAAAAATGCTGAGTCACACAGCTGTGGACGTATACGATGCTCATAATATACCGCACAGCAGATCAACAGCGCATGTTCAGAAGGCGTTCCACAGCCCAGCCGACAAAGATGGCAGCGAGCAGAAAGCGATTTTTGCAAAGGTCTATATGCGAGGAAGTGAGCGTAGGAGTGGCCGGCACAAAACGTGTGCGTGCCTCCGAAAAGGCTCCAAGTCAAGGGATTCGTCGCGCTGTAGTGGACGATTACGTAAGGATGGATGCATATCACTTCGAAAGGCCTGTGATCCAAAATCAGATATTCGGGTTCGCACTTTGTAAAGCTGATTAAAATTATTCAAACCATAATTTCTAAAAAAAAAAAACTGCTAGGGGGAGCAAATACTTTTAAACGCAAGCTTCAACGGTTTCGCGTTCTTTTCACTGCGCACCACAGCGCGAACACGATTTTGGTGATTTTTCGAATTTTGCCGAAAAATAGCATCAAATTTTACCGTCCATGCCAGTAACACGAAGGCGTATGCCATTCCGCTACGCAAGTCTCTTGTCAAACTTTTCATTAAAAAAACACACACAAAGAAACCCTGCAATTCCTTGTTTATGCTCGCTGTATCGTACTTTGTACAAGGTGCCCCGCCCCCCCCCACGCTTTTTTTTCTCTTCAAGAAAAAGAAAAAAAAAGTAATCACGATAAATTTTGTTTTTTTACCGCAAAAATGAATTGCGCATCTCCGAACGCCCATTCTCCGCCCAGATGTAGCGCTAGCGGTTTGAATCAGACGTCAACATTTCAGAACTGTTATCTTGCGTCTGTGTGTATGTTTAAACAGCCTGAAGTTAGTCTGCCTCAACGGGCGACTGGTCTCTCAGCTGTAGATGGGAAATTTAGCCAGTGCAGTACAACCGCCAGGCTGGGGTCTTTAGCGTGCACCACGCAGTAGGAACACAGGACCGCACGCCGGTACGATGCTCGGCCAAATCGAAACGGGCAGGGCCGAGTGGGGTCCCGCAGTGCGAGCTTTCGCTCCACGTGCACCGAGCTGATGTGCACCAGCCCACTCGGCCACCGATCCCCCCTAACTGTTGTCTTATATAAAATTTATGTGATTTTCGGAAATGTTTAATGGGAAATGGTGACCGACGGAGCACATGAAGCTGAATGGTGCCAGTTACCAAGGACAGACCCGATTTTTTCATTGAAATGTTCAGAAAAATCAGTTATATCCCTAGTTCTGAAACTTTGGCACCTGGCAGGCCGCTAGCGCGACATTTGGGTGGGGTTAGAGCGTTCAGCAATGCGTCGTTTCGTTTTGTCATTTAAAAAAAAAATACCCGGCACATTTTTTTTAATGCGTTAAAATTGGTGCTTTGGTACATGCGCTGACCTTGGACTGGTTTGGAGCACACGTATATAAAGTTCGCAACGTCGCCACGGGATGGCGCCACAGCGTCACTGGTAATTGGACGCATTGCAACGGAGGTCGCACTAGATTGGCTGGTTTTAAGAAGCGACGCCGTGACGTAACACCTATCAACCGAAGATCGCTGGCGACGTCCCCTTCGTCAGTTTCGGCGCCACGCAGTGGACAATGGCGGGTGTCACCTGTGTGACGGGTGTGCGGGTGCCACTTGTGTCACGCGAAGTACGATTCGACTTAGCGTATTCAACGAACGGATGCCAAGCTTCCATTGATGTTCAACACGAAAGCTCCTCCCCATCCCATGGTACGCATACCACAATATAGACGTTTGCAAGTACGGCCTCTGGGCGCAGCCATCTTGACGCTGGTGTGGGTAGATCTTGGGATAGTCGAGCATTGCTAAGGCATGCACACTGTTTCCAGACTGGCGCCCAAACCAAGCGTTTTCCAACCACGGTGGCCAGACTAGCTCTCGAAGCGCGGCTGCTTGCAAACGTCTATGTAAGCCTAATCCGCGATAGAGCACGTAGAGTACCAGAATAGAGGAAAGTGTTGCCAACACCACAAAGCCGGGGTCACATCGTTTATACGTCATAGAAAAGACAGTCTGCATACAGGTTCAAAGGTCGAGTCACCTGGAGATCCGTGCTTCGAATGCCGCATGGCAATGAGTTAAAGGAGAGAACTTGGCAAGCGGCATTCGAACCACTGATATTGCGGTCATTGATGTTTGCAGACTGTCTTTTGCATGATGCATGAGCAGTGTGACCTCGGCTTAAGTAGGAGCGCAGCTTACACTATGTGCCGATAGGGCCAATAAAAAAACGCGAAACATCTTGTGCGTCTGCCCTAATCGGCTGAATCAATCAAGTGCAGTGAGCGCACTGTGACCTTGCTCTTTTAATATGTGTGTGTCGTTCCATGTATGTTCGTCTACGTACCTTCGACTTCGTTCTTATACTTTGTGGGCACCCTGGCGGCTCCCCAGCCCAGGTGGCGAACTTTCCCGCGTGTGGCGGCGGAATCAAGCCGGCCACGCGCACGATTGCGTGCGCCGCCTTGATAAGGCGGATCAGAGGCGGCGCACAGACAGTCGCTGGCTGGACTCAAGCGCCGCCGGTTCTCGTTGGTTTTGTGTTAGTATTCTTCATCGTCTCGTCCATGTCCAATTAAATGTGGCTTCTTGTTGTTGAAACCGTTGGCTCTGTGTTATTCTTTAGGGTCGGGTATGCAGCAAGGCAAACCGACCAGAACTTGGGGCGAAACAAAGTATTGGCGGCGAGATGTTTTGGTGACGTCCTCCTATGATTCCTCTCCTTACGTCATTATCTTGCGAGCAACAAGTTCGATGGTGTCTGTAATGAGCATGGTGGAAGCCTGACGCTCTGAAAACAACACTGTCAACCCCCCCCCCTTGCAGCGAAGTTCTTCCATTACTCCTATTTCCGTCGACGATAAATCCTTTGCTGGCGTCATAGTCAGCATTCGGCCAATCGTGGAAGGCCGACCTCTGCGACGCTTTCGATCGCTCACGTCGCCAATAGAATGCCGCTACATACACCATTCTAATGCGCGGCCTCTGCGCGCTGCCATTTTGGTGCCGTGGAACGCCCTATAAGCACGCGCAGTATCTCTCGTCTGTGAGACTCGGCATCTTGTCTTCCATGGGTTGTCACTTATACGCGATGAAAAGACCTTTTCATTTTAGTAGTTGCCTCACCGGCGGATAGAGGGCGCTGACGCACTAGGCGCCATTAGGTTGCTTCAATTCGATTGGTTTCGGTTTCAACGTGAACGCGGCTACGTTGCTGTTTTACGTGGTTTTGCTTAATTTTGCAATATGAATATTTTCCTTGTAGCACACAACCATTGAAACAGCGGTATTGAGCCACTTTGAGGACTACGAGGTGTATTTTAGCCTAAATTGCGGGCTTTTTTACCAACTCCTTTGATGTATCTGATTATGGTCGGTTGCGAAACGCCTGACTGATGTACAGGAGAGATTACCATCATCTACGGCCGTACCCGATGACACCAATTTCAGAAAAACAAACTAATAAAGAAACTAACACGTGAACGTAAAGAAGCGTATCGACAGCTTGATTAGCAATGTGCTGAATCGGCCAGAACAGATGAACTCGCGAGTTTACTACTCACTGTTTGGTTTTCATGGGCACCCAACCTTTAGTGAACTTCGCAGACTAAAAACGTATCGTGTAATGAAACAGATAATTGATATAAGCAAGTAGTATCGTCTCTACCTCTTTATTATTATTATTATTCAGTACTCAAGCATGTTTTGACAGGCCGAGTAAGAAATTTCTTAAATTATCAACCCTGCTAAAGTATTCATAAGCAGCATTTCGCGATATTGGCCCTAGAAAATAAATTATTTTTATATGAACATTTGCTTACTCAAGATATGATATACTGTAAGTGACAGGCCCGTCAAATTAAATCTAGCATTTGTCTTCCCTAAAATTTACCATATAAAATTAAAGGGCGCAAAAGGAGAAATACCTCGGAAAGTTTGGCTGAATCCTAGCGCTAGGCACCACTTCACGGACCTGTGTGAACAAACATTTATTTGTTTGAACATATTCGCTTTGTAAATTTCGGCGTCACCAGCCACCAAAAGTAAACCTCTATTCGCCATCGACAATCCGGGACTCAAGTAATTGTTATGCAGACAACTTTTTTTTTCAGCGTTACATATTGCGGACTTCAGATACTGGCAAAAGTTAAAACAGCATACATAAAAAGAGCGTCGTCATTATTGCGCATGCGCCGAACCCAAACCGCGTTTTAGATTTGCAAATATAAACGACGTTATTTCTTTGTGCACGCTATTCTAAAACTCTCTACTGTTAAGTTGTTGTGTGGCAGTTTCTAACGCGGAAAGTCCCAACCTTTGTGTTAAAATAAACTAACTGGATGGCACTGGTTATCTGAATATAATCAATAAGTCACTTAAATGACTGTCGAAATGGGAGCGAGCATGGTATACAATTTATTAAACTTCATAAGTAACCGACCAACCGAATGTTTACGTAGCAAAAAAGATTGAGAACCTCATGCACATGTAAGTGTGATGTTATGAACAAACAAATCGCCTGATGTTAACGTACCATTACTTCTAGCCTCAGATAAAATACAAGCTAAACGTTCGTTGTCTATCTCCTCCGCGAGTTTCCTCCCATAATCAAAAGAAACTGTTTTCGATATATTATGAATACACACCGTAACTTAACCAGCACGCTCCATTTCCATGAGCACGAAAGAACGATACTTTCAGGAAATTAAGATAGTCTCCTTGCGCTGACTATTCTTGACGCCTTCCGATCCTAGATGCGCGATATAAATATACACCCTTCATACTGAGAATGTTCCGCCACTATTAGTAAACATACCTCAGTTGTCATAAGGAACTTTCTACCCTTGTGATGTCTTAGTCGTCGAGTAGACGTATCGGACTACAGTTTCCGAAGTAAGGCAAGAAAGCGAGGTGAAACGCGACGAAAAACACGAATACAACGCATCCGCCACGGCGCGGAGGGGAGAGCGGAGCAGCAAGTTGAAGCAACCTAATGGCTGCCGCGTCACGTGATTCCAAGATGGCCGCGCCCATGCGGGGAGGATGAAATGGTCTATAATGTAGGCGCACAGTTGAAAACAACAGTGACACCACCGTTTGCATCTGATCGAAGCAGATAGGTGGTATTTGCTGCGCATGAGGGATTTTGTCGCTGCTTATTCGAAATTGTTTTGCGCTGAACGAGCATGAACCATGCAGTTGTCTCACAGAGCCGGAGTTCTGTCGAAAAAGGCGCCGTCGGTCATGACAACGATATAGACTCCTCGTATTATTCGGTGGCAGCGACACCACTTGCTGCACAAAAGCGCGGCTTAAAGTGCTTCGAAGAATCTGGGTAAATAAAGCTGCCTCATTCAGGACAGCCTGGTTTTAGTGTGCTGTGCAGTTTAAATCTCGGGTATAGCTTGCTTGACGGACGTGAGAATACCTCCCGCGATGGTGCGAGCTATATTTTGGTAAGCAGTGTTACCAAATGGTCTCGGCCAACAAACCACCAAGCGGCTGGCAGAAATAGCTCAAATATATCTAAAGCCGAAACAAAACGGAACAAACAAAAACTCAAAGCCGAAAGAAAACAAATCAAGTAGCCAAGATAGCCAAACACAAAAAGGCTGTTTTGTAAATTTTTATTGATGCTTTCTGTTACATGACAACATACTTGTTTAATTTTCAAGTGCATCCCTCAGGCGCGTCACATTTTGCATAATTTCACTTGAGAATTTCTCAAAAATAAGCCTCCAACGGGTAATGATAATATAGTGAGGGTGCAGGCGAGCTGATGTATAGTTGACCATGCTGGAAATTACCTGAGACTGTGCTAAAGGATGGGAAACTTTGTAGAAGAAAAAGGACAACAGGAAAAGAACGTCTCAAACTCGGCACCTGCATCTATTTTCTCAAATCCTTATATAACCACAAACCTAACGCCGACCACCGACGTCACAGCACTCTTCTTTGTTGCACATTTCAACCAACCTTTGTTATAAAGTTTTAATCATTTAAGGTCTTCACTTGATCACTAAACTTCCGAACCCACTTCGAACTGCGGGAACTTTGGTTCTCGAACAATATTAACCCCAAAGGTAAGAACTGCGCCTATCTAAGCAAGGACAAAACTTACTCAGACTGGACCCTTTGCCCCCAAAATACCCTTTGTTCTCCTGCCTGGAACTTTCAAAACAAAAACAACAAAAATGTGTACAAACAAGACAAGATGTTGAATAACGGTTAAGAGTTGAGCTTGTTGGTACATGTATATATATCAACTTGAGCCTTAGAATAATAATTATTCTAATATAATTATTCTAATTATTCTAATTTTATCTAAAAATAATAATCATTCTAAAGTTTAAGCTGATGTATTTGCAAGACAAGAAGTCTTGTCGTGTTGTCGTGGCAGTATGGATGAAAATTCGTACAGCGTTGACCATTAATCCTCCGTAGGCCATATTGTCGCGCGCGCAGCTAGCCAAGTCTGCAGCGCTCTTGGCTCCCACGCAAACGGGGCGAGGTTCGATGCCCATGGTAGCTGACGCACCTTTTTGTCATTAGGGCGAAAGCCTTACTTGTCCTATTAAGCGAAAATTCGGAGAAAATGGCCATAAAATTGCGATTGCGCGGCACGCGCTGCTCAGTCGTAGGCCCAAGGACGACGCTGTCCTTGGTGTCGTTCTTGCGGTCGTCCTAGAAGTCATCCTAGACCTCTAGGACGACCTCACTTGTCACAGTACGTGAAAAGCAAGCTGCGTCCGTTGGCGTTGTGACCGGAAAATGGTCATAAAAATACGTCATTAAGCGTCATCAGCGTGATGCCATCAAGCGTACGTCATCAGCGTGATGTCACCGCCGGAGCTCCGTGTGCAAAGGGTACGCTGCGAACTTCATCTCTGCTCGTTGTGCGCTTCGTGCGATGGAGTGTTAGGCGACCGCATCTACATCTACGGCCTCGACATTGGCAGCTGCAGCGTCTACATCTACGGAGGCTTCCGCAGGCAAATGTGGCCGCCCATATAAATACGCCACAACCTCCCTAAGTGTTCTCCTCTAGGCATTGTTCTCGACGTTGTCTTAGACGTCGTCTTAGAGCTCGTCCTAGACGTCGTTCTTAGAGGTCGTCCTAGAAGTCATCCTCGCGTCAGATCGTTTGGGTCTTCATGAGCGTCGTCCTTGAGCTCATCCGAGGAGACCGTCCTTAGACGCCGTCCTAGAGGTCATCATTCTAGACGCCGTACTTGGCGTCGATCTCTAGGAAGTAGTCCTCAACGCCGTCCTGAACGGAAGTGTAGAAAAATTACTCGAAAACATTTTTCCCGCGGGACTATAATGCCTTCCTACATGTAAGCAGCCTTAAATAAGCTCGTGTAATTTTTTTTTTAAAGCACGAAACGGGCTGCAGTGAGCAGGCGTGCAAGCGGGTAGGAGTTTTTCGAACTGGAAAGGCTGAGATTGGCAAAACGATGGCTCGTAAAATTTAAAGAAAATAATTATTATTAAAACATTTATCATAAAAACAAACAAGCGGAATTCGTTTTCTTTTTTTTAAATTATTTGGAGGGCATTTCGCCTGGAAGGATTGGCGGCGAATCGGGAAGTTTTGCCGATTGTCAAAATATGCGACTTTGATAGCACCATACGCTTACCCATAATTGATGTAATTTTACATCAATTATTTTAGCTGGGATGTTTTCATTGATTTCATACTTTTTATTTTATAACCTGTTAATTAAACATGCTGAAACTGGCACCAGTGATGATAAAATGCCAACATTGGATTGCCATAGTTGTTCGAGCGTTTTAAATTAGACCGCAAGCAACATATTATAGTAGAGCTTGAAAAACTAAGTATTAAAATATCTGAATTGTGTTATTATTAATGCAAGTTACGGTAATATAGGTAGGGTGACCCGGAAATAACCAGACTCGATCTAAAATGGGTCGTAACAATCGGCGCCTGCACCTAGCAATCTAAACCTTTTGTCAAAGGTGTATTTCACAGATTGTTTTCATTTCATGTAAAATTACAAAGCGTAGCTCCCTTCCTGTAAAGAATATGGCCAAAAACTTGCCAGGGTCAACGGCTGACGCCAACGCAGGCGACCGAGTCGAGTTGCGGGGTGTGTTTGGCGCGCGTCTCGATAGATGGCGTCGGGAGCAGCGTCCGAAGGTGTAGCCGACCAGCGAAAGAAAGCAGACGACACCCAGACGAATTCGGTCGGCAGCAAAAGCGCCGTCGTTATGCAAGACGTTTTTTTTTTACTTTAAGTTTTGGTACGTTACGAAAAGATTATGTTGATTTTAGTAGACTACGGTCGTCGCGAGCAGTCTCGTTAAGGAGGTAGCGCCATCTATCAATACGTGCGCCGAACGCGTCCCACCACTCGACTCGGGGTCGTCTGCGTAGCCCCCGCCGTTGACCCTGTCAAGTTTTTTGGTCCTATTTTTTTAGAGAAAGGAAGCTAAGCTTTGTAATTTTACATGAAAGAACCGACCTGCGAAATGCACCTTTGACGAAGAATTTAGATTGCTACGTGCAGGCGCCGATATTTACGGCCCATTTTAGATGGAGCCTGGTTATTTCAGTCATCCTATATATGGCCCCAATAAACTCCAGAATCACAAAAAGACGACATTTGGCTATAATTGCTTTTACAGAAGGGTATCATTTCGTTTACCTTTTAGCATATGAAAAACTCTGTCCTCGTTATCAAGATAGTCATAAACCCTGTATCATCTGGATGTAAGGTAAAGTCTTATGCTTCACGCGAAAAACTACGTATCTTAATTCTAATATTATTGATACAAATTGCCGGTAATGTACTAGCTAGACCTCCAATAAACTCCGCAAATCACAAAAATACGCCATCTAACCATAATGGTCTTTGCAGAAAGGTCTCATTTTGTTTTTATTTTGCGGATGAAAAACTCTCATTTTGTTATCAAGATAGACATAAACACTTGATGTAATATAAATTCGTATGCGTCACACGTTGCCTTGAAAAACACACACACTTCTGCTGTCTGACTTGGATTCCATTTCTGAGTTTTTGTAGTGAAAACACCGTTTCTTATACGTTTTGTGAAAATTTTCTAAACGCATTACCCGTGGCGATATATTGTAAAATTTGGATTAAGTCTGTTATTTTTTTGCTGGAAATAATGCTAAAGCAATGAATCATCTAAATGCCTCAAAACCGTTAAAGGGTCCGCAGCTCCTTATTTCACAAAAGAATTATCTGTGTGAGAAAAAGCGGCAAGAACACAAAATATCAGGACAGACTTTTTCAAGAGATACAATTATTCTATATAAGCGCTAAAGTGTATGAAAGACCCTGTCTTTAACACTAAACTTTCCAAAATATTTTCAAGTGCTTGGATTGGACGCGTATGTCGCAAAATAAAGTTTCCGCGAACAATCTATTTAGCTCAATAATTACGCTGTGAGACACATCTTGAGTTAGGAGAGAAACCAAAATAAACACCTATATCGAGAAATGAAATCCAAACTAGAATTTAGTTTCGGTTTCGTTCCTCAATTAAAACGTGCCCCCTGGCGTTAATATTACCCTAAACACTATTTTTGTTCTCCGTATAAAGAGGTGACCCGCGCGCATAACACCCCAGCTTCCTCGTATAAGCGGGAATAATTTGTGTCGCTCAGTGAGCAAGCACACTAGACAGGCTCAGCAACCGGTATACCAGCACGGATCTCCGACCCCACCATATACCGCCATTTCGGAAAACGAGTGGCGCCACCTATAGACAGTTAGAGTCGCGAATACACGGAACGCCTGTTTTCTTCGCTTTTCCATTTCCTTTATCTTCAACACGTTTGTACGTATTACGTGGATTGTACAGAGTGTCCCCCCGAAAAACATTTAAACGTTTTTTTTTCCACCGTAAAATGAAGCTACGCATCACCGAACGCTTATTACTCACCAAAATGTAGCGATGAAGGTCCTAACCAGAGGGCGAATTTTCAGCGCTAACCGCCATCTTATTCAAAAGTAAGGCCTGGTTCACACTTACAGCTAATCCGCTGCCGCCGAAGCGGAATCGGCCGCGGCAATGCACAGTGGACGCTACGCCAGGCGGCCGAATTCTTGCAGATTCGCCCGCCGATTCGCAAGTGTGAACCAAGCTTTAAAAACGGGAGAAAACGGGCCCCATTTTTCCCATTAAAATTTTCAGAGTAACTCTAACTTTCGGATAAGATATCAGTTCGTGCCGAAAATTTGACATCTTGTTCGGACTTCTAGTGCTAGATTCGGGCGGAAAATGAGCATTCAACGATGCATACATTTACTTTTACGTAAAAAAAAAAAAGTTGTATAATTTTTTTTGACACTTTGTAGTTTCACTTACATGCCGTTCTACTTACTGTGTTACACTTAAGCACCAATCTGCTTTATAGCTTCCAGAAAATTTGTATTTTTACATTTATCGTTTACAATGATCAATTATCTGAATACCGGCTTGCATAAACTACGATGTATTTGCAATTATGCGAAGCACTACAGTATCTGTATACACTGCGAAGCAGGCACGCAGCCAGGATTTTGTATCGGGGGGGGGGGAGGGGGGGGGTGTCCCGCCCAGGACAAAAGGCTGTATGAGGGGAGGGGGGAGAGGAGGCCCCAGCAAAATTAAAGATTTCGGGGGGGGGGGGGCGGGCCCCATGGCCCCCCCCCCCCCCGGCTACGTGCCTGCTGCGAAGTAAGTGGAGCAGGGGTCCTTCTAATGAGCGTAACTTTTTCCGAAAGAAATTCCGCTTAAAGTAAACCGAGATTAAGAGTGTAGACAACACAGAAAATAAACGAGGTCTATTCGAGCGTTGGAAACAGAACAAGAGCTCTGATTGATGCATCAATTTTCCTCCCTAGAAACGCGGCCAAACATATGCATACATTCGTTTCTGGCGGCCGTTGTTTTCTTTCATTGACCTGGCACTTCTTCGCCGAAGGTTTACTCCAACACTGGCTCTTGGTGATCATTCGAAATGGCGGAGCAGCGCCATGTCTGGTTATGGATTGATATATAATTGTGGTTTGCGATATGTACGATATGCATCTATGTTAACGACTCTGAAGCAATCGCGTGTAGCTGTAGGGCCGTCTGAGAAATAGGCGCTGCTTTTAGATTGGGAAATTACTGAATGGTCACAGCAATCTTGCACCAAGGAACAGTGGTCAGGAAAGAAAAAATGCTCTGCGAAAAAATCGTCCAGTTCAATCTTCGGAACATTTTTTTTTGTATCGTGCTTATCATGACATTGACACCGCTGGCTCCTACCATGTGTCAAACAAGCATACATACACCCTAAACCCCTGAGGCAATTGGTGTGTTTATTTTTGTTTTCAAAACTATTTTCACACGGCACGTAGACTGCGAAGGCCGCTGCGAGTCCGGGAAAACGACTCTCTTGTTCATGCCAGCGAATCACGGTCATTATTTCGTTATTAAACAATGCACAACATCAGGTTGAGCGTACCTGAGTTTAACCTGAGGTAACGGATGGATTGCGATGATTTTATCGGTGATGTTAGCCGCGTTCTGATGTACGGTTCTGAATCGATTCAGTGGCAAAGGACTTATCGGAAAATGTTGGGTACCCAGTCCCGCTAGGCAAACATCCAACGTGCACTGTGAGCAGACATGCCGAAGGCACTTCGTTTTTTGTTTGGTTTTTTGAGTGAACTTGTTATTAGAGCGACACAAATCCACGTCTCCAAGGAAGCGGTGCATTGTTGAAGGTTGTTAACTGTTGACGGATAGCGTTTTTTGAAACAAATTTATTTGTTCACCCATAGAGTCGAAGGCCTGACAAAGACGTGACTTGCATTTTGCATTTGGTTCTTCAGATTTTTTAGGGGAAAAATACAGGGCACACAAAACCAGAAGTGATTTGTAGTGTCAACAATCCATTGTAGAGAAGCGTTAAAACAAATTTCTATACTCTTTACCCTAAATTAATTACTGCTTTAGTTAAAATGAGTGTGTACAATATTTCAGATAAATTAACGTATTTCTTAACTGTTCGCATACATTACACCTTTAAGCGCAAAAAAAGAAAAATCTTTAATTTTCCGTGTTTGCCTTTTTTTTTTTGTCTTTGGACTGTATTTCTGAGACCGGAGTGCACTATGCTCGTGAGACCGAAACTTGGGTTCTGCCTTTCCGTAGGTTCTTGGCTCGGAAATATGACATTTATACTTGTCGGTTGCAGTCAACGTCCCGAAAGAACAGCAACAAAAATGGAAACAGCAGGGGGCGTTGGTTCTTCGCGAACCCCTCGCGTGACAACTGGGCATCTTGTTCGTTACAAATTAATGGAGTTTCCCCAACTTTCCCACCACGTACTCTCGCTCTAGGTGCGAAACAATTGGCCGGATCCGCGAACAAGAACACCGCTATTACGGCCGGAAACAATCCGCTTTATAGCCGCATACGAGGCATATGATAACCAGTACGGTGTCGTGTTCGCTTCTCGTGTGCGTGAGAATAATTCAAAGATATATATAAACGAAGGAAGAATATCGCTGTTCTTAGGCCAGACCCTTCTCGCCTCCAGCTTCTTCGGTAAGCTGCCCGTCTCCTTTGACTGTTTTTCTTTTTCGGTTTCCCGCCATTAATAATAAAACGCTTAATGCTTCCAACCACGACCGAGAGGTGGCGCCACTAAACAACTACGCAGCGCTCGGAGCACCTTCCACTCGACGTAGTAACTGTTGTTAAGACTTAAGGGAATTTAAGACACGACAACCTAAGTTTTCGCCTGCCCTAGTCAAAGTAGAAGTCAAATTTGTTGCATTAATGCTTGAACAACGGGAAGTTATACCTCATTCAGAGGATCATAAATGTCTCTTTAGCTAAGAGACATTTATGGTCGGGGACGAATCAATTTGCGGTTCTCCACATGTGGCATATGCGACATGTTAAGGGTAGCCTAAGGGGCCTATGTTAGGGTACCTACTTGCTGGCCTTGTGAATGGGGCATCATCCCCATTCACACAGTCAGCATAAAGGTACATTTAACATAGGCATCTTTGCAAAACTACCCTTCCCATTCACACGGCCAGCATAAAGGTACTTTTAACCGCCTTTTCATTTTAGCCCGGCCGTGCTTTTAACTTAGCTCTCTTTGCAATCGGCGAATCAGCCCTCGCTATTTTTGGGTCGAGAGCACATGCCATGATCGGAGAATCGCGAACTGATTCGTCGCCGACCATAAAGGCTCCTTTGCATTTAATTGCATTATAATCATAAAGGTCCCTCAGCTAAAGGGACCTTTATGATCGTGTGAATATGGTATAAGTCAACCCCAAGGGTCACCTGGTGTCTCCGCTCTAGATGAGAAATTTAGCCGGTGCAGCACGACTGCTGTAGCCTAGGGTCTTCAACGTGTATCACGCAACAGTGATAGACGACCGCGGGCCGGTATTTTTTCTGACCAGGTCGAAACCGGCATGGCTGGTGATTGAAGCCAATCTAGGTTCTACAACGTGATCTTTCACTCTATACGTGCTCCAAGCTGCAGTGCGCTAATATATTTGGCTAGTCCAATCATGCTTGGTCAGGTTGATGTATGTAAGCTTAGAGCAGGTACAGTCTGTCTTAAAATGGCGTCTATACCTGTTTTCACCTCAAGAACCGGAGGAAAAAAGTCCGGCTTCTCGCGGACGATTACTAATTTTCACCTTTAGGTGGAGATTTAAGATATATTTAGTAGCATTTTCGAGTGGATACACGCTATCTTATCAGGGAGTACACGTTTTAAACGCCAAAAGCATTGCCTGTGCCTCCGACAACCAAATCTGGCGAGAACTATTTCGTGCGGCGTGTGAACAATGCGCAAAACTTACTGTTTTCTTGAGGTGAAAACGGGCATAGTGTCTTCACAGGGAGGACAATTTCACCGATACAGCGGGGACCGATGACCAGAGCCTTTAACTGTTGTAATTAACTCCAAGGAGTCTTAAATCCCAATTCATCCGAGATTTAAAAGCCATTTTGATTGGTGCTACAACAGTGGGAGCTGTCGCGCCCAACTGCTGCAGCTCACTGTGGGACGGGAACGTTGCTTCTTGAATACGCGAAAAGAACTAAAGGACAATGATGACAATCGATACAGCCATGAACAACTTAAGAAACGGAGTGCAAGGCGAGTCCCAAACATCTTAATAGTATTGCTCTACAGTGAATGAGACTGCTGCCGCATCAGTCGATAAATACTCCAAAGAACGAATCATAGGAAGAAGCGTGGAGATTATAAGTCACGCATTTCTTAAACTCTCAGTGACTATGCGGAGAGCAAGTCGTACGCTTGTTGCGGTACAGGAGTTGCGATGACGTCAGAACGAAGCCGAGCTCTGATTGGCTTTGATTGAAAGGATAGTTGGTAGACCTCAATGCAAGATACCAAGATGCGATCAGCCAATAAGAGCTCGGCGTTTGACATCATCGCAACCTCTGTGCAAGAAGCAGACGAAAGTTACGCCCCGCACAGAATGTGTCTCCTGCGCCTTCTTTGTGTTGTCTAAGAATCCCGCCAGTACATTTTAAATCATTACGACTGCGCAGCTACTGGCAACTGAGCGGGCTCACTTCGCCAGCTGAACCTACAGGGTTCAAATAGAAAGCGTTATGTGTTGAATAGTAAGCGAACAAATTCCTTTGTTATTTCGGTTTAGTCTCCCTTCCCCTCTCTCTCTTTCTCTCTCTCTTACTTTTTATCCCTCTTTAGACTCAGAGTCGTTTGCAGTAACTAACGTAAACAACGTGCAGCCCAAGCTCGAGCATGCGCTCACGATGTCCAAATCGCCTATTCATCATTGCCGCACATGCCGGAGCCCCCAACACATCCGCTTAATTAAAAACCATAGCGACAGACGAACAAAGAAAGAGATCAGACTCATCAGCACTGCTGGAACAAGAAGATCAATCAAGGCTGGAAAGAGGATATCCCATTTAACGCGCGCCCCGAAAACGAGAAGACCGAGCTAGAAGAAGCAATGGACCAACACCGAGACTTGGCAAGAAGGCCTCTGTAGCTGAGCGGGACCAGGCATGCGAGGCAGGAACGAAAGGGCAGCTAATCCGCTTTCCCGCCTATCTTCTTCTCCGGGTTTGCCCGCCGCCCCGCGCGCACCAAACGCATCACGAGTAACAGCAGCTCGAGTGGTGGCGTCGTTCAAAAGCGAGAAGACCCGGAGAGGTTACTCTTCGAAACCGGAGATGTCAGGAGGTGGGCTGAACAGATCGCTTGTTCGGCTGGTCCTAGTCGTGACCGTAGCCGCCCCTTAGTCCCCCTCCCCTCTGCGCGATGATGCTGCGTTTCGCGGAGTAACGCGCGCGAAGACGAGGACCCTCCGCTAAACGCAACAAGAGACGAAACGAGCAAAGTGTAAAATGTACAAAAGATGTATAATGCTGACCGTAATCGCGGAGAATAAGTAGATATCGGTGTTGTTGTAATTGCTGTTGCGGCTGTCGTTGAGGTTTCGAGGGGAGAACAAAAAGGTTGGTTGGTTGTTGATTTGAGGCAGGAGAAATATACGCCTTAGCTTTTTTCTTTCTTCTCTTCTTTTTCCTCTGTTCGCTGTCTGCAACGTCTTTGTGGATCGTGCGTCGTCTGCCAACTATGTTGCGCCATGTGACGGCTGGCGTTTTGGATGTTCGGGAAAGGTTTCACGGTGCCTCCATCCCGTACCTGGTTTCTTCAGATGCGTCTGCTTTGCTTCCTTTTTTATTTCTTGAATTTTGTTGGGTCTTTTTGTCTTGTTTTATAGAATTCGAGGACAAATTCTTTGACACGTTTCCAGGCACGACCAGAGAGGATCACAAACATAACAATAGCAGAGAGCACTGAAGATCATCACTGCGAACGCGGTGACTTTTGAACTCTCTCCATTTGACCTTATTTATTTGTTTATGTATATATTTTAAAGTGTGCGGCAGGCTTCCAAAAAGGCCTACGCTGACGCAAGAAGATATTATCAGAATTTGGTTTTAAATTTTGTTTACTTTGTCAAGTTTCGGAAAAGTGGCATTTCGAGGAATGGATATTCTTAGGGACAAGAGTTGATATCACTTTCTCTTCTAGTACAAAAAAATATAGCGCAGATACACAAGAAGCAATCGGTTACACCGGACGGGCAGAAATGTTCGTTTATACCTTTATTCATAACCTACTTTATTTGTATTAAGATGCAACAACTAACCAGGTATACTTAAATAAATATATTTCGAAGGTTTGGTTCAAAACTTTCTTCTGCCAAACTTTGCGGAGATTTCTAAACTGATGAAGGCCATCGGCTAAATTACACCAACTTCTAATGAAACCAACGGCAATCAAGACGCAAACATACGAAGTAAGTGACTCACTCAATACAAGCCGGATTGTTTCGACGGGTGGACCGAAGGCGAATGCAAAAGATGACAATAATAATCCATGGAGAAGGGGACAAAGGGGACAAAGGGCAAACAGAAATCTCCAAACACAGCTAGGTCAGTTGGTAGAGCGCTCCACCTGAAATGGAGAGGTCCCTGGTTCGATACCAGGACCAGGCGGATTTTTTCGGTCGCGCACCTGTCGCCTAGCTGTGTTTGGAGATTTCTGTTTGTCCTTTGTCCCCTTTGTTCCTCTTCTCCAGGGATTATTATTGTCATTCTTGTGCAGCTCGCTTTGCTTTTACATAAATTGCATTAATTAACTTTGCATTAATTGCATAATAAGCAAAAGATGAGTGGCGCGACTACCAGTGCCGCTCCACTCATCTTTCGCATTTGAACTGTCTGAGCTACACAAAACGAAACATATTTTCAAAATACCCACTGCTCTTGTGACACGCTATTGTCATCAAAATTGCTCTGAGTGCAATGAAATTATGCAAAATAGACATTACATATTTTCTGCAGTCTTCAGTGGGGTAAGTTCACATCTCGCATACCTTGCAAATCAAATACACGGTCAAAAACAAAAACAAAAAAAACACGGGTATTTTATATATTTGTTTTGTTCTTCTGGCGTGAGTTTCCGCGGTATTCTTTTTGCTCGCCATAAAAACTTCTTGCAACCCGCCGGGAATAAGCTGACTGTGACAACATCTGACGGTGACTTTTTCAGTGTGGCCAGTGGAGCCTCTCAGCCTCTCAGAACAAATTTGAAAATTCAATAGTTTCGCGAAAGATCAATTCTTGTGACTTCTTATTCGGGTTACTAGTTCAAATATGTCTATCTATTGAACCACTCTCAAGGCAAATCAGTGACTCAAAATTTCTCCGGAAATGAGAACACGCTGGGACGCCGGAGCGCCGACCCCTGACCGGAATATTTAGTGGGTAGACGCAAAGCTAGCTGCCTTTGTCTCCCCTTCCCGTTGGAACGCGGACGCCGATCGCTTGACGCCGGCGTTCGAACGCGTTCGAAGAGTGAGTAGAAACAAAGGCAGCTGGCTTTGCGTCTACCTCAGTGGCGGATCCAAGGGGGAGGGGGGGGGTGACGGGAGCGCCCCCCCCCCCCCCTTAAACAAAGCTCAACCCCCTCCCTCCTCCCTCCTCGGAGGGCAATTTGACATGGGTGGACCCCATTGCACAAGAAAGAATGGGATAATAGTATCCTTAAAAATGTCCCGCCCCCCTCCCCCTCCCCCAAAAGGGAGTTCTGGATCCGCCCCTGGTCGACACGCTAATCATTCCAATCAGAGCTTGGTGTTCTGACCTTTCCGCGCGTCTCGTCTCCCCCCCCCCCCCCCCTTTCCTGGAGAGTTCTCTACCCGCGTAGTCTGCAGCCAGGCGGAAAGCCAGTCGGCAAGTAGTGTGAGATGACGCTTTCCAGCAACACCTCTGGAGAAAAAATAGAAAAAAAAATGTTTCAGCCTTTCCACTTTGGTGAAGTAGGAAGAGCAGCGGAGCTGTACTATGTGCCGCCATCTATGAGCGACGGACGCAACCAGACAACCGGCAAACAGGTTGTTTGGTTGCCGTCGTCACTCATAGATGGCGGTAAATATCCAGAGGGTTGTGTCGAGATTTATTTGTTCACGGACATGAAACTGGGGAAACTAACCCCTATCAATTCCGCTGTAAAAAACAAAAAAACAGAAAAAACCGTTTAATTATATTTTTTTTTATACTCGCAAAGCCTGGCAGTTTGACGACGGAGCCATAGAGTGCCCGGTCGCAGATTTGGAGCTCGAGGATCTGGTAGCACAAAGCATCAAAGAGCCATTTCTCGGGGACCTGGACGTCAGCGCACAGCTTTTGCATGCAGCGAGGATCCGAAACACACTTGTTCGCTCGGGAGAAGCGTGTTTCGGCGTCTCGCCGCAGCGAGGCGCCAGTCACGTGAGCTCTCCACTCATCCGTTGTCTGCCGCTCCACCTTTTCCATTTCGGCGGCCGCTTCTCGTGGCGATTCGCCAGGCATTGCCAGTATATAGGAGGCAATGGTACTGGTGCGATGGCAGCGGCCGTAGACGCGAGTCAGTTAAGTTGGGCTCCGTAGGTTTGGGAAAACCGTCCCGGAGCGCGTAGACACTAAGATTGATTTCTTATTCGATGTCAAAACAATCGCTTTGTCGACCAACGAGTGCCGGTGGACTGCGACTCAAGGCATGCATCGGAACCGACACCAATTTTGGGCGCGCAAAGAAAAAGATAGTTCATTGTTTCGGGCTGCAACGACTGCTAACGTGAGATCAGATCGTGTGCAAGCTCGGTGGTTTCATTCTTCGAGAAATCTCCGATCTCCCTCGATTTACACGCACGCGCGATGGAAGCGCTCTTCGGACGCAAACCACCGACGCGGGCATCACGCGCCACCTATCGAGAGATTTGCGAAAATTACAGACCGAACGACCTGCAGGCCAACCAGCCAACCATACGAGATGAGATGAGAAAGAGAGATAGTGAACGAGCGGAACGAAGGAAAAAAACAAGAAACGCTTGCGAAGGATGAGAAGAAAGAGAAGACTCGGGATGCGTCGCTGGGCTGACGGATGTCGGGGTGTAATTGCTACGGCTCTCGTCGAATGTGCCGTCTCTATACTCCGGGTCATTCCCGTGACGCACATTTTTCGCTTCGTCTATTTTTTATTGTCTTTTTCCAACTTAATAAGGCTTGGTAGGAAACGAAACGTGCAGGGTTGGTTGCCGCCGCGCACGAGCATCCTGATATCTCCCCCACAACTGGCCGCCGCTTCACTCAGCTTCCTTCGCAGGTAAGCTCCGAAGATTTTGTTCCACCTCCTCTCTGTTTTTTTTTTCCCGCTCCTCAATGGTTGTTTGTCTGCTCGATGACTTCGGATCTATTTACTTCCCACCCTCACCTCCCTGTTTTCCTCTCGCCCTTTTCTCCCTTTCCCATCTGCTTCGCGTAATGGACAAATAGAAGAAGAACCGAGAACGGCAGTACGCACCTCCAGATTGGACGATGAGGAACCGGTCCTCTTCTCACTCAGTGCCTCGTACGGTTGTTGTTGTTAGTTGTGTGTGTTTTGGCCGTCGCTCTCCACTGCTCTCCGGAGGAAGCGCGCGCGCGGGAGCCATTGCAGCTGCGGGAATGCAG
>JAZHYW010044634.1:0-10802 GCA_037355805.1 Ixodes ricinus | reverse complement strand
CATACACTTGCCTCGGTGCATACCAGCAAAAAGCCTACCTCATTTCACGTCCTTCTTTCACGTAACATTAAGTGGATATATAGTTGATCAAATGATAGACACAAAGATATTAACGAAATCGATTGAGATCAGATCAGATTTATTTACCTCAAAGGTATCTCTTGGGATACGTTACATGAGGGGGAATAAATGCAACATTCAATGAACAATAATAAAAGGTAAACAGCAAAACAAACAAAAAGCATTAATTGATCCCACTTTACAAATAAGAATTATAAATGTCGCGAAGTTAATTGGTATTAGTTTCATGGACGATGTGAGCGGGTAAGGAATTCCAGTCGGCAGTAGCAAAAGCAAGTAAAGGGGAGAATTTTGAAATTCGTTAGTTCTGGAGAAAAGAGGCTGAATTTTAGTGGATGATCGCGGCGCTTTGAAATGTAAGATGGATCTTGGAGATAGAGGCTACGAAATTCCGATGATGAGTAGTAGATGCCATGAAGGAAAGCAAGACGGGCTAGTTTGGTTCGAACGGTCAGAGGTTTCAACTCCAGGGTTGGTTTTAATAATAGTGACGCTCGAGGGTCATGAACAGTCACGCATGATGTAGCGTGATGCCTTGTTTTGAACGGATTCGAGCTTGTTAAGAAGGTATGCTTGATGAGGCCACCAGATGATATTGGCGTATTCGAGTTTGGGTCGTACAAATGCTTTGTAGGCGGTTAGTTTGACTGTCTGAGATGAGCGGAAAAGGTTGCGTTTGATGTATCCGAGTGATTTCTATGCACTCGAAACGGTGTTATTGATATGATCGTTCCAGGTGAGGTCCTCAGAAAACACTACTCCTAAGTACTGTATGTTCTAACTTTTTCTATGTCTTCGTGGTTAATGGAGGTAATTCCTTTGCGTGGAAGAAGGCTGACTCGGCAAATGTTATAAATCTTGTTTTGTTAGTGTTCAATCTCGGTTGCTATGTACTGCACTAAAATGAAATCATGTTGAGATCTTGCTGCAGCAGTGCTTGATGATCTGGGTTGGTGATGCGCCGGTAGATAACACAGTCATCTGCAAAAAGTCTTATGGAGGATGTTACGCTAAGAGAAAGGTCATCTATGTAAATGAGAAATAAAAGCGGACCCAGTATGCTGCCTTGAGGGACACCGGACTTTACTGATAATTTTGAAGACTTACTCTCTCCGACATATGTAGCCTGTTTGCAATTTTCAAGGAAAGTGGCAATCCATTGTATGATAACAGGATGAATGTTAAGTTGAGACAGCTTGTACAACAAGCGCTGGCGGAGTACGGAGTTGAAAGCTTTGGACAAAATCAATAAATATGGCATCAGTAGGTTTGGAAAAGTGCATGTTTTCGTGCAAATTAGTAACAAATTCAAAAAGTTGCGTTCACACAAAAACTTTTTCTGATTTTATGTTGGTTAGTACAAATTAGGTCATGGTCAGATAAGAGGCTAATGACATGGGAATATAGGACCTTCTCCATAATTTTGCATGGTACACTTGTTAATGAAATTGGCCTATAATTAGAGAAATGTTTTTATCCATTCAAAACTTGTAAAAGGGCTATTGTTGTGTCATGTCTACGCTCCTCTTTGGTGAAATCTTGTCACCATAGCTGCGAGAAAGGTTTTTCTCAGGCCGGCAGGTCGCATTCTGCTGGCTTCCCGTTAGCTGTGGTCATGGGTGTTGCAGAATAACTTCTCAAAGTGTTTAGAGGTCTTTTGAGTTTGAGGAAAGAGGAGGATGCCCTCAAGGCCGGTTGTTCTAACGTATGTACAACATTTTCACATAGGATCAAGCAGGTGGCTGAGAAGTTTGACGTGCCTGCTTGTGTTCTCAGCTCCTTCTGAAGTTGTCCCGTCTTTGCGCCATGGTTAATCGTGTGGGGTCATCTGGGCCTCGGGGTGAGGTTAGCTACCGAACCCGGTATGTTACGTGCGCGACGGGTGTCGTGTATCTGATCCCTTTGTCGTGTGGCAGGGTGTACATAGGTCAGACGGGGAGGTGTGTCAATGTTAGGGCCAGGAGCATTCCCTTTCCGTTCGGTCTTCACCGTCGGGACACCTTGCAGTTCACTGCGATAGGTGTTCGTGTCCTCCAGTTTCACGGAGATCAAGATTCTGGCTCGTCACCGCAACAAAGTGACTAGAGAAATTGATGGGGCGTTTTTATTTCTACCTACGGAGAGGATACGTGTGTTAGTGCCCCGTCCGTTGCTTTGGCAGATGACAAAGTGGCTTTCATTAAGAAATTCAGCAGATTTGTTTAAGTGCTCGGGCGTGCCTCAAGGGGTGGATCGTGTTTTATCTATCTTGCGCATCTTTTATGTTTCCTTTCTATTCCTCGCAGGAATAAACTTCAGTTGCCAGTCAGCGTTCTGTTCGTCCACTTCTCGTTCTTTTTCCTTGTGTTTTTCGCGCTGTTTCCAAGTTTGCATTATAAACAACTAGCCCAACTTCACGCCTTGTTGCATGTTTTTTATCACCAGATTTAAAAATTGGTAGCACTTTCCCAAATCTCCAATCCGCCGGAACGTACATCAGCTCTACAGATTGCTTGAAAATGAGATATAGTAGATGACAAGATATGGTTCGTGTTACCTTCAAAAGTTTGGAACATATATCGTCTTCGCCAGGTGCAGAGCTTGGGGAGAGTCGATCAATAATTGCCAAAATGCCTTCTTGTGTAAAGGTGACAGATTCACATGATATGGTTGGGGATACACAAATTGAATCACATGGCAAAGGAAACTGTTCCTCAGTGAAAACAGATACAAAATACTCATTAAAAACGGTTGCTGAATCATGGTTGGAGAGCTCCTGTCCTTGCTCGTCATAAATCTTAGGCAAAGTTCGCTCTTGTTTAGGACCGATGGTCTTCCAAATTTTTGGGGTTTGTTTTTAATAAATTTAAAAGGTCACTCATGTAATATTTATTTTTTGACTTTCTAATTTCAGATTTGTACTTTTTGTAGCACTCATTATATTTTGACCAGTATATAACTAGATTACTTAACTTTGCTTTAGAAAACAGACGTTTTTTCTTATAAGATAGTCTGTTTTAACCAGTTAGTGAACCATGGTCGTTCAGCATTCGTTTTTAGCACAATTTTCGGAACGAAAGTCGACTTTAGTCTCTTAAACTCCATTTTCAACATATTCCAGTTTGCCTCAAGCGATCTTTTGTTAAAATTTTCTAAATACTTGGACGCAAAACTTTGAAAAGAGGCAACAAGAGCTTCCTTGTCGACTTTCGAATAATCATATATAATTTTTGGTGCCGTAGTTCTAAACTCAATCGGGAGTGTCATTTCAACAAAAACAATGTTATGGTCACTAATTTTACCGAGAACATCAACTGACCTAATATTGTGAGGAGACGACGTAAACACAAGGTCTAGTATAGCATTGTTCCTTGTAGGCTGAGTAACGATTTGATTAAGGTTAAAATTGCTTGCTATATCCAAAAAATTAGAGGCTTCTACTGGGTTTGAACATGCATTTTCAATACGCCCTTCTTTCCAGTTAACACCAGGGTAGTTGAAGTCCCCTCCTAACATAATACAACAATCCGGGTAGGAACATTTAATAGATTCGATGCATTCAAACAATTTCTCTGAAAAGCCACTATCTCTTCCCGGAGGGCGATAACAGGCACCAAGAATAAGACATGAGCGAGCAAATTCTAGTCGAACCCACAACACTTCTAGGCTACTATCAACGGGAATGAGAGATGCGTTAATAGATTTGCTAACTGCAATAAGGACCCCTCCCCCGCGACAGCGTACGATCTTTCCGAAATAGATTGAATGACTCACTCAGAAGAAGCTCCACATTTTCAACTTCAGGTGTTAACCACGTTTCAGTTCCTATCACTATCTTAGCATTGGTATCGTCGATGACCGATGCAAGATCGTCTTGTTTAGAAAAAAGACTACGGAAGTTAGCGAGAATGAGTGAGACGTCAACTTTTTTTGGCTACGTGTTACCTCATGCTATTGCACAGTCATATTGTTGTTCTGAAGTTGCCTTAGCAAAATCACCTCGTCACTCTGGGGACAATAGCAGAACTGCTTACCATCTGCGTATAGCTTATCGTAGACAAGTTTGACTCTAATGTTTCTTTCTCTGAATTGTTCACTAAATTGCCATGAGTTCGCTACGATGTAGACGGGTCCGTGGTGTGAAATCTTCCGAAATAGAAACGCGTAGAGAGGGGACGTTTTTTAGTTTGTGAGCGTTATGAAGAACATCCTGCTCTACTTTGATAGTCGAGGAAGCGCACAACGATGGGGCGTTTTGCGCCGTCACGTTTGCCACCCACGCGGTGCGCACGCTCAATCACACCGGCTTCGAAGCCCAGGTGTCTCTTCACAAACTCTTTTATAATGACAGACGACTGTTCCCATGTTTCATTCTGTTTTTCTGGAATGCCCCGGAAGAGCAGATTGTTCCTTCTCATTCTATTATTTAGGTCATCAATTCCGGACTCGAGTGAATCAAATTTCTCGTGCGTGCAACCAAGATCAGCCCTTAATTCGCTAACACTTGCCTCAACAACGGTAAGTCTTTCTTTGACCTCAACTTATTTCCTGAATTTGTTTTTCTAGAGCATGAACCTTTTGTTTAAGTTCGCAGATTCCTGAACAGATAGAATCCAGCCTTTTCCGAGTTTCCTTTTGGTTCTCTTCATTTGTTTCCGCGAGGCTTTGAAGCATTACTTCTAATTTTTCGATTCCTGTTAGTGCCCCAGGATTTAGTTCTACATCTCCTGATAGGGCTAGCAATCCCTCCAAAAACAAGAGACATGTGTCGTGAGGCAGGGAAAGCAGGCTGTTAAACACAGCAGCGAATACATTACAGAAACCACGAAAACAGGTTAGTACGCATTGGCGGTCGATGGGGCACTGACACTTCAAAAAGCATGAGGTTATTAGAACGGTAACATTTAGCATTTTTCAAGTAACCAACCTGGGTTGTGAAGCGTGTTAGGTACAGCATGGCTGTGTCGTGCCCCGATGGTTGCAGGCGGTGTAGCTCCTTTTGAAGATGTTCCGTCGGCGGGAAGGGAAGCGTCGAACGACGCGCCACTGCACGGTGATGCTCAAGATGGAAGATAGGGCACCGTGACTGCGTGCCCGCGCTATCTCTTGGCGAGTAAGCTCGAGTGAAGCACGTGTTCCTCCGGCCATGACGGTTGGTGCAACGAAGTCCCATGCAGCTCGGTTAGATCCGCGGCGACAAACAGGATTGTAGTCGTTGACAACTTAAAATCGAGAAGGGCGTGGTGAGTCGTGGGCATGTTTTATTAAAATGGCTAGTTGGGTGAGTTGGTTCTAAACAATTCGCGAGGGTAAAACGGCAAGAATACACGACGACACAGCATATGGCGGGGCACAAACAAAACACTGGGCACGACTTAACTTAATTTCGACGGACTAGACTACTTCCGAAAAATTCCTGCATGCATACATAGCGCGCGTTGCATTATGGGACCTGGTTGGCCACGGAAAGGGGTGGCGTGGTTTTGGTTTCGATCGCCCCGTTGACGAAGTATAGTGCATCTGAGCATTGCATAGAAATAAAGTCAGCGTTCGCTTGCATCGCACACCCGTTCATCTTCGCGAGAGCCCTACTCCTTCCCTCCCCTTTGTTTCCCGTTGAAACACGGACCTCCAGCGGCCATAAGGTTATGCATAGGCTTAGCGAGGAGTAGGGGCATCGACCTGGCCGCACCTCATACCTGTCTGGCAGCCTGGCTACCACCTCAGAGTTCAGCATGTACCTCTCGTCTCACGGATCATTTAAGAAGCCTAGGGAATTGAGGAGTCGACGGAACAGGAGGACTGGCCCATTATACAGAGTGTTACCGAGAAACAGGAGAACGTGTTTTTCGGCCCGGGTAAATAGGCTATAGGTCGCAGAAAGCTCAAACTCAGTGAGAACGTGACGCTACCAGTTGGGATATGAGAAAGCGAAAGTTTGAACACATGACGTTATCAGGATAAAATTAGAATTAAAAAAAAACTAAATTTCTCTATGAAGCCGACGTCCACCTAAGCCTAATATCGTCAAAACAAAGTTACGCTTGAGGCGCCCGTAACATCTACTTCTAAGTATTTAAAATTAAAAAAAAAAATCGGTCTTCACGAGATTAAGTGAGGTTTGCCTATCAAAACCGAAACTTGGTAGCCAGCGGGATCCCAAGATGCACTGCGTGGCCTCACGCCGCTAGAATCGCTTCGATTTTGTAAGACGTCTATCCAATTTATTGAACTCTTAATTTGTGAATTCAAGTTAAACGATATGCAGTCTCCTGTGCACGCCTTTTGCTTCGTCCACGTTTTTTTATATTGTGTGTGTTTTATTCTTAAGATTAATCTTATTAGTGCTGTGCAGCCAATGACATTGGTTCATTTTCCTGATAAGAGCGCCGGAGCGCCGGAACGCCCGAACGCCTGAACGCCCGAACGCCCGAACGCCCGAACGCCCAAACACCGAATCACGAAGCAAAGAGCGTGAACATAATGAGCGAATCCCCACATTTCTGAAGTTGTCAGCGCCAATAGCCCTAACAATATCAACTGTGAAACAAATGCAACCTAAACGTGCAATTACAAAAGCACGCGTTCGTCGAACCGGAAAAAGTACCGTAATCCCGTACCAAGCTGGACAAAGGTTCCGGATTTTAAAAAGCTTGCAGCGATTTTACACGGGTGCCTTACTCGCGCAAAAATAATGATGTCGGCTTTTACTCAACTAATCCTTCGAAAACAAAAAAACAAGTTTTGCCTTTCTAAACTACGCCAGAGACTGATTAGCAGCTGAAGAGATTAAATCGATCGGCGCAATGGGAAATTAAAGAGTTACGCGTCGGCGCTTTAACGAAATGCAAATGCCTGGAACCTGAATAAATTTTTTGCCTGTTTGATGGGCTTACAACCAAACAAAAAGTTTAAAAAAAGACTGGTGACAATAATGGTTCTTGCACAACTAATAGACTATTTTCAAAAGACGCGCCCTTGCCTCTCCGCCATTGGTGGGGCAGGTGACGTCAGCGATCGGCGAAAATTCGGATCCAATCATGCGCTTCATGCCCAAAAAATGGCGACCATCAGAGTTGCCTAATGAATTCATGAAAACGATGTATTAAATTTTAGTCGCTGCCAACTTAAAGAAGCTGTGCAACGAGTTTAACATTGAAAGAATTGGCATCTTCTACTTTTGACATTGTTCATCTTGTCACAAATGACAGAAAACACACCTCCTTCCTTCGAAATGTTGCGATTCCGCCCCGTAATAGCGAGGCCAAAATTAAAATATTCCCCGACCTGCAGCCGCGAGCGGCGGCCATGGGAAATACGCGTCATGACGTCAATGGGGGTCTTGTAGAAAGATAGCAAGTTGCGCGAATACCTGCTCGATAAAAGGTGACTTTTCTATCAATCTTGTAGTTCCAACATAAATATAAATGCGTCAAAAACCTGGTATCATCGAGAAATCTTTTATTATACGGAGTTTTAGTGGCGCCATCTATCCTAGGTCCACAAAACCGTCAGCTCTATCTGCTACCGCCAACAGCCGCCAGGAGCCGAAGATGGAGGGGAAAAGGGCCGGACGGGTATGGCCGGACCCGGATGAGACTTTCCTCCTTTCACCATATTGTTCGCGCTGCGCCCTCCAGCACGTGGTCACGCGGTCGCGAGCGGTTGAGTTCTCGCCGCTCACTGATGGAGTCTAGAGTGAGAACTTTGCCGGAACCCCGCGCCAACCCATCGACGTCACTGCGCACGTGACCCGGAAGATGATGTACGAGTTGAGAGGTGGCAAAAACCTGGATCTTTTCATTTTTTTAAATAAAAACTAGGGTATCCAGGCAAAATCTGTTTTCTGTAGTTCACTTCAGAAGTGTCAGGCATCAACTTCCACAATTATTTAAGCAAAACCCTGAAATTGTTGCACAGCTCCTTTAAGAAAACGCAGACCTTGGGTTTTTATGCTCGAGTTTTTATTTTCGTGATTGTTCCCTCGGCGGCATTATAGTCTAAGGCCTCTATCTTTTCGGCTGATCAACTAAACCACTTCAAACCTTCTACTGCAATGCAATACAGTACAGTACAGTAGTATGCAATACTGAAATACAATTCATAATAGAATACTACACGTCCTATTACAGACGTAGCTGTCAGTTACTGTGACCTTGCTTAAAAGGTAACTGCAAAAAGAAAGTTTTTTTTTAAAGCCTAATAGGGACAAGCATGTCACAAAAAAAATTTCCGTGAAAAAGAGATGTTTTACAGCAATATTTATTGTGCGAGACTGTTTGCGGCTATTTCGTCCGTTTTAAATCGCACGCCACACAGTAGGTATTACACGTCACGGAGTGACGTGCGATAGCAACTCTTCTCATTGGCTAAAAGATTGATTGACAGCCTAGATCTTGGTAGTTAAACCTTTGTGATATGTTGTAATTTCCTTACAAGCGGCATATTTTTAAGTTTAAAGAATAACCCATGTAATGAGAGTTATTATCCTTTACAAAAGGCACTTCCGTTTGGATTCATACCATAACAAACAAAAGCTTCGCTATTCTTTCCATGGCCGCCGCTCTCTCTGTTCCCGCCTGTCTCGCCTACCTCGACTAGTCGTCTCGCCTAAGTGATCAGTGTTTCCTGTTGACCCAGGTGCTTGACTGAGACTTCCTGAAGTGAAGTAGTGTATTTTAGCAGCTGTCGCAGGTGTTAGAGATAGGAAGCGACGCGGGGTTTTGGCTTTCATAGCGCGGTTTGTTACTCTCGTTTTCCGCGGTTCGTGACTGTCGTTTTCCTGTGGTGTTCTCTTTGCTTTCGCAGCGCGTTTTCTTTGCTTTCTTATACTTCGTTTCAGCTTGGGTCCAGACGCAGCCGATGCTACGAGCGCGAGCGTGTGGCCCTGAACAGTGCTTGCATTGCACGAGCACGCGTACTGGCAGGGACGCTGAAAGCCCGGAGCTCGCGCTTGTAGCATCGCCTGCGTCTGGACCCAAGCTGAAACGAAGTATAGTGTGCTTTTTTTTTTCACGTGCAAATGTCGATTGTTTGGAGATGTGAGCTCCTGTAAAGCGGCACCGTTGCTCTCTAAAGTACTGTCAAATTAGAGATTGCGACAGAGATTTTTTCCAGCAGCCGTGCCGCCCCGAAAGATGACAAGCTGAATGCTTTTTTTGGCTGGAGGCAATCGGGCGTTAGCGTAGCGACAAACGTGTCAGGTACATAACGTAAATATTGCTAAAATGTTTGTTTTTTAGCGCAAAATTTGTTTTGTGACATGCTTGTCCCAATTAAATTGTTTAAAAAACACTTTTTTTCAGTTACTTTTTAATGACTTGAACGAGTAAGCAGGCGAAAAATTTTAATATTTTCGAAGTAGGCTAATCCCCAAGAATGGCGGCATGTCACAGTGTTGAAGGTATCACGTTACCTTTATCGTTGACGTAGTAACGTACTCGTTACATTTTTTTTTCAAATCAGCAGCACGTAACGTATTTACGTTACTTATTTCGTGTAACAATATTTAAAGAACAAGCGAGCCGGTAGTGTTTTTGGTAACAAAAACCCGAGACTCAGGAACACAGAAGGGGACGAACACAACACAACGTCTCAACAACAATGCTTAAAAACCAAGCGAGCTGGTGGTGATTCATAGTAATTAAAACCCGAGACTCAGGAACACAGAAGGGGACGAACACAATTGACGTTATGTTGTGTTCGTCCCCTTCTGTGTTCCTGAGTCTCGGGTTTTTATTACCATGAATTATTTCGCGTAACCGGTAACGTAGTTCCACGTTATATTTTTCTTCACAAAACTTCAAGACGTTACGCTTCAATTTTCTTTTTCGTCTTCCTAGGCGCTAAGTCATATCAGTTTTTTGTTTTTTACACCTTCTACATAACTTTAAGATGTCTATATATACGTCTGTGTTTTCTCTCGTAAATATTCGAATAAAACCGTAAGAAAAAAGATACGGTAATTATGTTTACGTTTTTGCATGGACATAATGCTTCTTGAAATATGGCGCCCATGCAGATACCTAACGTCTAAACAGTAAAAAGTTTTAATTCATGAATAAAAGGTAACGTGAAAGTAACGTTAAATTATCTCGGCAACTTGTAAGTGTAACGCGTTCCTTTTATTTGCCAGTAACGAGCAACGTATTTCGTTACATTTTTTCCGGTAACGCCTACAACACTGCGGCATTATTATTTTTTATACTAAAAATAGCCACCTCCACCCCTTTTTTTCCAAAAAATAAAAAAATAAAAAATTTCACTTGCCATTCCACAAGTTATGTCATTAGCAATGCCAGAAAGAACAAGATCAAGCGACAGAATTTCGCGGTTTCCACGAAAAACAATAAAGGTCGTTACCGTGAATAAGTTTCTGTCGCCTGCTCCCAATGGGCGACATAACAAAATTCTTAGCGACACCGACATCTCGAGCGTCTGCGCCTAACGACAGATCGAGAACATTCTGAATGGTGCTTAATGTTGGGCGGTCGTTGATTTCGTATTTGAGGAAAATGCATGATCCGAGGTGGCTTGCATCAGCGTAGCCGCTAATGTATTCGAAACTTTCACGACTTATGCGGAGAACAAGTCGTCTGCTTCTTCCGGAGGAGTCGTGGTGACGTCAGACTGACGGCGAGCTCTGATTGGTTCCGATTGCAAGTGACGTCAGAATGGCAGCGAGCTCTGATTGGCTCCGATTGCAAGTGACGTCAGAATGGCAGCGAGCTCTGATTGGCTCC